>JNDS01005449.1:0-20894 GCA_000697035.1 Rhizopus stolonifer B9770
AAAAAAAAAAAAAAAAAAAAAAAAAAAAAAAAAAAAGAGGAGTAAGAGAGTCAATTATTATTTTAATTCAACAAAAACTCAGAAAAGGCAAAGATTTGATAGAAAAAAGCATGGCAATTCGCCTTTTATTTCTTTTTTTTTTACACTTCTTTATTGAAAATGTAACATTCGATATGATACAATGCAAAACATTTTTTTTTTTTTTTTTGTTTAATGGTTTCAAACCAAATCTTTTTATTTACAAACTATAACAACGATTTATTTCGTCAAGGATATCCCTAGCTTCTTCATGGTACTAGAATTGCAAAAAAAAAAAAAAAAAAATGAGTGAAGTGTTGTGTAACACTTTTGACAGCAGTCTTACCGGGTGTCTCATGTTAATGGCAGACGATGCATACTGTCGAGCCTCTTGGGGCACACCAAGAGACATGGCATGTCTTGCTAACATAAGTCCAATATCGGCAATTCGCTCATCAACAGCATCCTATGTATTAATGAGACTTTAAGCAAAGTGTTATTTTGTATTTGCATACCTCTTTTGTAGCTTTCTCCCACAACTTGTGATAAAAATCAACAACAACCTCTGTTTTTCCTCTTCTTTCAAATATTTTTTCTATTTGAAGCATCTCGGATCTACAATGCTTTTCATCACAATCCTCTGCTCTCCTGTAATAATTTTCTGCTAAATCTTCCTTTCTCATAAGAGTACAACATTCAGCTATTGCTTTCCACATTCTACCATCCTCTGGCCTTAAATCTGTTGCCTTTTGATAATAAAACATGGCGTCACTTGGACACTGCATTATTACGTAAGCTTGTCCTAAACCATACCAAGCTCTGTAGTCTCTATCGTTAATCTCTTCAAAAAAAAAAAAAGTTAAAGAATATTTTATAATATATCTTTTTCTTACCCACTGCACGTCTATAGCATTCTATAGCTGCACGTGTCTGTTGTATCTCGATATAACTATGTCCTAACAAATTCCAGGCAAGATTATAACTCTTATTCATTTTGATAGCTCGCTTAAAGTATTCAATAGATTCAGCCACCTGATTTTTTAAAACATAATAATTTCCCAGTACACACCATGTTTCGGGTCGATACATGTCCGATTTCTTGCATTCAAAAGCAAGCGAACATAATTTGTCCTTCATATTGAGTAAATAGAGCACATTTGAATATACGTCCATATATTCCAACCGAGATGGATGCATATCACGTAATTCTTCAAAGAGAACAAGTGCCTCATTATAATCTACAAGAAAAATATAAATATTAAAAACGTTTACTATCTTTTTCTCTTTACCCATTGATTCGTAGTAAAACATTGCCCATTGAGACAAAATATAAGTACTATGTGGAAAGTAAACACCTAAGGGATCCATAATATCCTTAAACACATGTCGTTGATACTGCAAATCGACATATAATTTTGCTAAAAAAAATTCCTTCATGACACTCGTCTCAAATTCTTCATCCAATCTTCTCTTTATGTCTATAAAAGCATGTTTGTTTTGCACCAATGTTCCTAATTCCATCCAAACAGACCAATTATATTCGTATTTATGAAGGGATTTTATCAGGATCTCTGCAGCACTCGATAGTTCCTTTCGTTTCCCCAATGCCATACCGTAAAGATACAATCCAAATGCATCCAGGTTACCTTTAATATAATCTCTGTGTAATTCTTCATAAATTGAATTGAGTTCAGGGTTTGCCTCTTTCACTTTTTCGGTTGTTCCAAGCACATCTTGCATAAATTCTTCTCTTTTTTTTTCTCCAACCTATATGGATTAATGGCTAGCGTAACTTTTTTTTTTTTCCTCCTCATCTTACCAAATACTTTGAATAAAGTCTCAAAAAGTAAAGTTTGGGGTGTTGATACTCTTTTAAAACATCGACTACGGTATTAAATTGTCTCAGTTGAAATAATGTTTTTGCATATTGATATTTATTGTATTCCAACTCTGTCAAAGGGGGTAATAGAGAATCATAGTCTGTGCAATATGCAGAGAAGGTAGGTATGTTTGTACTAGTTCCTGTGAATGGAACAAGATTGTCAACGAGATCTCCATGAATTCCGTCCAAAATCTCGGCTGCCCTACATGAAATACATTTTTTGTAAGCGCTTTTTTTTTTTTTTTTTTTTTTTCCTCTTCCTTTTACCATTTCGAAGACTGAAACAATCCTCTCTCTGAGCAAACAACAATGCTCTGTTGTAAATGTGCTTTAAATGCATCAATTAATGGTTGTGTTAATTGCATTATTTTAAATAGAAAAAAAAAAAAAAAAAAAAAAAAGAGGTGTGAGACTGTCAAAGAGGTGATAATCAAAAGAAATTTTATTTAATGAATGCAGCGCGTTGAGGTATATATGAATTTTTTTTACAAGAAAAATAAAAATGAATTATATGCTTAAAGATGTTATAGGACTTGAGACAAAGAGACCGTTATTAAAGGGCATTCTTTTGCATTTCACAGAATACTTGATATTCTTTCAATTTCATCTTGTTTTCTTCATAACGACGTTTATCTTCTTCTTCTTTACATAATTGAATGAGAACCATGATGTCAGGTTGTGAGTCGAATTGAGAGAGCAATTGGTGCCAGTCATCATCATTGATAGAAGATATGCTTGTTCTTCTACTACAAGAATCATCTTGTGTATCAAGTGGGTGCAATAATGTGGAGGGAAAAGTAGGTGGTGCCATACTAGAGAAAGTGTGTATATTGAATTGGATGATATTTAAAATGTATTTTTTTTTTTTTTTTTCATTGTCTGCTTTTTATATAAGAAATTTATCTCTGATAGCGGTAATCAACACCTAAATCGGGTTTTTTTTATTCTTTCCCGTTCCTGTGCCTTTTTTTTTTTTTTTTTCTTATTAAAGAAATGAAGATACACAAACTATTAAATTAAATAATTCTTTTTTTTTTTTCGACGTGCAGGGATGTACCAGCTATCTTTTTGTATTTTTGTATCTTCAATTCACTGTTTTCAAGCTTTTGTTTATTATCAATAAAAAAGTAAATTTTCCGGATCTTCCCGCCTACAAATTTTTATCGCCATAGAAAATTCAACTTCCACTTCCTCATCAACAGAACCCGCCCAAAGATTATTATTTTTTTTTCTTGTGTATTTTAGAAGAGATATCATTAAATGCATGTGAATAAGCAAGATAGGGGGATAAAGGAGAGATTTGTGTTCAAATGGAATGATCAGACAATGAAGTTTACCGCTATCAATGCTGATACCGCTTAGATCAATAGGATGATTACGTTTATTTTTAGGTTCTGGCCCCACCCACGTTCAACTGATAATGATCGTTCCCATTTAGCGAAATCTTTTAGCTGATCTTTGAATGAAATCTATTTTCCCAAACTTTTCTGTATTTGCCGTCTTATTTTCTGTGCACACATGGGCCAATTGGTTTATGCTAAGATACATTGGTAACCACCTCATAGTTTTTTTTTTTTTTTTTTTTTTTTTTTTTTTTTTGTCACAGCATGAACTAATTCACAGAACAAATACCCTATCCATGGTTAGGATAAGGTTTATCTTTGTAATCGAATTGTAAAAAGACTACGAGAAAAAAAAAAGACACTGCTAAACATCGTCTCTTGGCATGCTGGGATTTTTTTTTTTTTAGGCTAAATTGACGTAACCACCCAAAGAGGAAGAGAGTTCTTTCTATTTCTTTATATTCTATACAAGTCGTAGATACCAAAGATAAAGAGCTATAGTTCTGAAACTAAAGGTTTTGTTCATTGGCTTTATTTTGGATAAACTTATATCCACTGCTGCAGAAAAGAAAATTTCTAATTACTTTTCTCCTTCTCTTCCAATGAATTTTTTCGTAAGCCAAACGTGTTTATTAATTGTAGAAAAAATTCCCTTTACTTAAATTTCCTTCTTTTATGTTTTCTGTAAAATTGTATACAAACAAGTACAAGGTTGAACAGCATTATGGTATCACCCATATAAGGACATAACATATTTGGCCATGCCTGAGTCAAAAAAAAAAAAAATTCATTTGTTTCCTATAGAGGCGGGAATAAAGTAATATTGGATGAAAATTAGTTCCGTTTTATTAATAAAATCAATGCATTCTTTTTTGTTCATTAACGGGAAGAATCACGTAAAGCGGGTGTGTAAAAAAAAAAAAAAATAGACGGGTTTTATCAAAACTTTTATCAGGAGATAAAAAAAAAGAAGGGTTTAGGTAAGCCGCATAAATAGTAAATGAACTTCCTATTGGTGCCCAGTTTTTTTTAAGTGCTGTAATTCAACAAAAGAAAGCCATTTTTTCAGCTGGATATTCTTGTAAGAGCTTCCCCTCTCATTGACATTCAACTTGTATTTCCCGTGAGAACTCTCAAAAAAGAAAAAGAAAAAAATCTTACGAGTTAAAAAAAAAAGGAAATGAAGTCATTCTTTGAAATGAAGTCTTTTTGTTCATATACATATCGCTGGAGACGATAACCAGCTACAAAAGGCTTGAGTGCACACGGTTTCCAGTGTCTTTTTTTTTTCGACACGTGAACTGGTTTTTTAAACGGTATTAATCAATTTCTGGCATTTCTCTTCAAAAAGGTGAGAAATTCCTTGGGACGCGTAGAGAACACGAGAAAAGCATTATCCCTTTTTACCCGATCATTTTTAATGAGAGTCACAAATTACTTATGTACAAAGTCAATACAATTAATTACATTTCAAACGAAACAATGTCTTCTTCCATGACTGTATATATATATATATATATATAAAAGGACATTTGATTTGTAAGGGACAATTTATTTGGATGGTGCAAGTCTTTGACAGCAGTCATTACTGATGGCCAGTGATAGCCATATCTGGAACTGTTATTCTATAAACATAGTTGAAGCGATTATTTTCTTTCGATATTATTCAATCTAAGGGAATTTTATTCAAAAGATTTTAGACTTCGAATAAAACGATCTACTGCAATTCTAAATAGCTCATTTGATATATTTCCTGAAGGAGGCTGTATATTATGTTCCGTATTTTCGCTGGTTGTAGGCAAGTAGCCCTGACTAATTTCCCATCTGGTATCATCAAAGCACATCAAACCGTTTTTTACTACAAATTCCACATAAAGTTGGATATAAATTTGTTTGAGCACAAACTTGAGGTTCTCTGTGTTGGGGTCAGAATTCATGACAAATTTTAAACCGGTAGGCGTCTCGTAATAATGGAGGCGATATGTGGAGGTCTTGTAAGATATAAATCCATCTTGGCTAATAAGCGAGAATTAACAATAAAGTAAAACTTTTTTTTTAAAAAAAAAAAAAAAAAAAAAAAAAAAAAAAACTCTCACCTTCCACTCAACTTGCGCACAAAATTACGTAAAGATAAAATAACACCATACACCAGTTTAGCTTCTTCTTCGATGGAAATCACACTCCCTGCTGCTAATCCACTTTGTACAGTTTGGCTTTGAACAAGTGAAGATGAATTTTCTGCAGAAGAAGCATTTGATGCAGAGAGTCGAGAAGAGTTAGTGGCCGTTAAAGGTCCTAGACGACTGCTGTTATTTATTTGACTTGTTGAACTTGTTGTCGTAGTTGAAACTGGTGTGGCTGGTTTATGAGACCACTTTTGAAAATAAATACATTGACAATGACGATCAAATATATACAGATTGTGTATTGTCATCTCTCTTTTATTTCACAAAAAAAAAAAAAAAAGGGGGGGGGGGGGTTACTTTAATTATCTTCAAAATTGGAGATTTTTTATTTGGTGAAACTAGCAACCTACAGTGCCTCTACTCTCAATTGGTTAAAAACAAGAGAATAGTTAAATATCATCACCCTCATTTTTTTTCCACAGGTTTTTGAATAAAAAAAAATTGGAATCACCAAAAAGCATTTTAAAAATGATGTTTTTTTTTCATGTTATATATTTTTTTTTTTGGCACATAGTTGTCCATTATAACGATAAATTGCCATGTTTTAATAAGGATTATATACTGTTATTGTACGTGTTGAGGCTTTTACTTGTCGTAGTCGCGGTTTAAGTCTTTGTTTAACAAATTAAAACGCGTGTTATACAATTACAACTTTCTCTTCCTTTTGTAAATCATAAAAACAATGAAGCAGTTTCAGATTCCAAGCTTTGTTGAAGATGATGATTTTCAAGATCCCATTCCAATGAGAAACACAAAACCTACTATTATCTCTGTTGGTTCCGAACGCGCTTTTAAAACTTTAGAAAAAGAGAACGATCCTCTTGTACGTCCTGAAGGCTGTGTTTGTCTTCCTATTTCAAGTACTAAGAGATTTCAATATCTTAGTTCAATTGAAGATACCATCTATAACTAGGCTGACAACGAGAATATTATATTAGTCAGACCAAAGGTTTGATGATAGAGGATTATTTTTGACGTGCAAATATAGCAGTCGTTACAAGAAGATTAAGCTTGACACAAATGCCAAATGACAAGGTACTGGTTTTAAGTCAAATTGCCCTTTCATCATTAGAATCAGATACAAGTTGGATGGGGAATATTGATCTGTAAATGAGCTCTTCGTTGATGAAGAGCATACTCACAATCATCCTTGTACTTTGCACTATAATCGCATTGCTACTAAGAGGAAGCAAAAGTTAACACCTTTCAGCGATATTGAAACTATGGCAAAAATGATTCAAAACAAGTCAAGTCAGCAAAAGTCAAGTCAGCAAAAAAAAGTCAAGTAAAAAAAAAAAAAAAAAAAAAAAAAAAAAAAAAAGTCAAGATACGTATTCCTGAGATCAGAAAGAACCTTGGCTTTTTCAAGGGAGCTCCTGTACTTTTCCAATCTATTTGATTAACAGATAAAATCAAGATTATTATTACTGCTACTCTATATATTTTATTGTTTTATTTTTTCTGTTTTAAATAAAAGAAGATCCTTTCTTGTTGGTCTAACAGACAGATAAAGTTGGGACAATCACTGGCTATTACTTCAATTCTGTTACTACTACTTTGAGATATGCTTAATAAATATGGGCAATTCAAATGTGATTACAGTCAATGCTTTTATCCACACCCATTTAGATATTAAGACATATATCAAACAAAGAGGCCATGACTGTGTTTATCTTCTGCCGTATTCTTGAGCTAAATCCAATCAAACAATTTTGATCAGTTTGCAAAAGTAAATTGAAGAGAGAAAAGTCTTTACAAGAAGATACCTCAATATCTAAATTTGTGGAAGCATACAATAGCATATATCTAAGTGATATACCAGACTTTTTTTCTTCCTCAGCGCGATTTTAAAAAAACCGGAATTAAACACACTTCTTTTTCCAAACCTTTTTTTTTTTTTTTCGAAAATGAGTCAAACAAAAGAAGAGACTGAACAAACCTGTAACGAGCCCACCATTACTATTGAGAAACAAGAGCGTCGCCTTCTTGTGGTAGTTGAATACTTTCATGCCCTGTTTTCTAAATACCCTAATCATAAAACATTCTACGGACGACCCTACAGCGACAGGCTGACGGAATACCTGGATCAACATTTCGATGTTGTGATTTGGTCTTCTTGTCAAGGAATTATGTTTAGTGGTGTAGCTAAACAATTTCCAAAAGCCAAGCTCGTTTGGGGGCACGAGAAAATGATAGAAGCTGCCACTTTAAACAAAACCAAGAAACCACGCAAGGATCTGGAATTGGTTTGGAAGGAACTGGGCCACGATATAACCGACACTATCTATCTGACACACACCGATAATACAAAGATTCCACAGATTCATAATGTTGTAGCCGTTTCTCCGTATTATATTAAAGAATTCAAATGCGATCACGCGTTACTTAAAGTTATGAAATACTTGGAAAAGGTACGATTCGAAACAAACGTGGTCGACTATATCAAACAATATCCTTTCGACGAGACTCATGATTGGGAAATCATTCCAGATCCATTAATAGACGCGCGACAAATTAAGTATGACCGCAAAGGTGATATTATAGTGGAACCTGCTTTGAAAGAGCAAGAGAGGATTCAAATGGAAAAAATAAAAGAAGAAGAGTTGAAAGAGCAAGAAAGGGTTTGGATGGAAAGAGTGATGGAAATCGAGGAAGCCGGACAACGTGCTCGGGCTTTAGCATCAAACAACAAGGCCCTACAAAGCAAAAGAATAAGAGACGTGAGTCCAATACAGGATGTAAAACGTGCGAGAACCGGCTGTTCTCAGAGTAATGAAGAGCTTATAGCTCAAGTTGAAAATTTTATTTCATCTGTTTCAGCTGATATTGCTGCTTGGGATTTATTGAACAAAAAAAAATAGTAATAATGATAACAATAATAAAAAAAAAAAAAAAAAATAGTATTTGACTTATTCTAAGCGTCAATCCCAAGTATAAAAGTACTACAATTTGACCCAAATTACGAGTGTGTATGACATTCATATTTCGGCTTCTTAAACACTGGCTTCTTATACCATTGAGGTAATTATCTTATAAACTATAACTTCAATCATGGTTTGTTCATCAAAAAGACAACACATTTTGGAAGATTGTGATGTACCGTTCTTAAAACACAATACGTACTCCTCATTTCAAATACTTGGGTTTATTTACAGAAAAAGTTTAAAGAAAAAGAAAAAACTGTGATCAAGCCCTCAATCATATATAATAATCTATGTTAATTTTGATTACTCTGTATTTGGTTTTAAAGTTCATAATGACTTTTCTGATAATGTTTTGATCAACCAGCTATATAATGCAAATTTCACAACCAATAGAAAATTGTATATTTTAAAATACAAAGATGGTGGTAAGCTATATGTTCGAAATTGATTGGAAAACCAATTGACAGTATTTTAAATGGCTAAAAGTTAATTGAAATAACAGAAAACACACGGATATACTGATTGACCATGTTAAATTAATTTAAACAGCTATAGTATAGGCATCAATATTAGACAGGATAGTCTCTATTAGTTTAAATCCGTCTATTTACAAAAGTTTTTTTTTTTTTTTTTATGAAAAATAACAAGAATCTAGCCCTGAAGCAAAGTCCATAATAAGTATCTTTTGGTCATGACTTGCACTAACTATTCTAGTTGAATCAAATTGAACATCAAATATCCAGCTCGAGTGTCCACTTTGAAAGTTTAATAAACAAGCGCCAGTACTAAAAAAAAGGGAAAGGATTAAAAAAAAAAAAAAAAGATTTCTAGATGGTCAAACTTACTTTATATCCCAAACACGTATACTTTGATCATAACCTGCACTGACAATACGATTCTGATTAAAGCTTAGAGTTCTCACAAGAGCTGTATGGCCTTCAAGCGTTAAAAGACATTTTCCGGACTAAGAAGAATGAATATATAAAGCAATTGAAAAGCAAAAAAAAAAAATTTTTTTTTTTTTACCTCTGCATTCCAGACCTTGATTGTCTTGTCATTTGATCCACTTACGATTCTTTTACCATCATACTTTATACAAGCCAATCCACGAGTATGTCCAACGTATTTTTGTAAGCATTCACCTGTTGTGATGTCCCACATCTTGATAGCACCTAAGCCCGAAGCCGAAATCAACTTATTCCCAACCAGTTGAATTGCATTTACGGGGCCATTATGAGCGACAAAGGCGCGAAGTAAATGACCAGTATGAATATCCCACACACACACCTTGCTATCCTTTGAGCAACTCACAATAAATCGATGATCAAAGCAAACATCAAGCACACTAGCAGTGTGACCGGAAAGTCGGGTGATGGGCTGATAAGTCTTGACGTCCCATACGATAATGGTAGTATCAGAAGATCCAGAGATCATGATGCGATTATCATACTTTAAACAAAGTACACTGGCTTCGTGTCCGTAAAGGGTATGCAAACATTGATAGCTCAGCATGTCCCATACTTTGATTGTTCGGTCTCGACTTCCTGTCACCAGACTGCCTTGATTAAATTGTAGACAGTAAACACTGTCCAGATGTCCCATCAGATAATGGGTTACCACTTGGCCTTTGTTCCATCTTGTATTTAAAATAGTATGTTGTTTGTAAATATCATACCAGTCAGTGGGACGATTGTTTACTGTTGGTTGAAGAAATTTAACAAGGAACTGAGATTTCCATGCTTCGTTTGATCGAGAAGCTTGATACCAAGTCTTGGAAACGGCTGATAAATTGCAAAGTGTTTGAACGTCTATATAGGATATAATTTGACATATAACTTCGTAAGGGAACAAGTAAATAAAATCTATAATAATATTTCAATATATATATATATATATATATATATATTTTATGGGCATTTTCCATACCTTTTTTGTTTTCAATCTGATACTTCTTAGTCTTTAATGAGTGATTAGACCTTGTGGGTCTCAGACCTCTACTGTTGTAACGATGTCGGATTTTATCCATCGTCAAGCTTTGTTGTTTCATTTTACGGCACTGAGCTCGCATTTTATAATAGTCGGTAGTGACTGAATCAGTATAGTGGTTAGTTTGCATAGAAGAAAGTGACATTGCTGCAGTCGTATCGTGTATTTAAAGAAAGAGGGTATATTTTTATGTGTACAAAAACGCAGAGAAAGAAGAAATGAGAAATAAACAATAGAGCGACTATTTATCTGTTTGCGGAGTTCTCAAAGAAGACATCTGTAGCTTCAAAATTGGGGGGGGGGGGAGGATTCTGTATCTCCTTACTTAGAGGCATGACTTCTTGCTGCAGATTATTGGTGTTATATAAGCTTTATATCTCTCTCTATATCCCACCTTCTCTCTCTCTCTCTCTCTTTTTAATCCTGGCTTTCATATTGTTATTGAAGAGTGAGAAAAGGAAAACTTGTGAATCATTACACAAACGGTTTTTTAAAATCAGGATATGTCATTTATGCATTGTAAAGCGCCCAAACACTATCCTCCTTGAGCATATTCTCCTTGCAAAAGAAAAATACTTTCTATTATCCTGAGTTTCGCTATTGGTAAGAAAAAACTCTCCCCCTTTCTTATAAGTTAGGGGGACTTGAGATGTCAGTAATGAAATTTAAAGTTCGGATTGACCAACTATAAAAGTTGTTTTTATTTCTTTAACGCGCCTTTGTTCTGTTTTTTTTTTTTTTTTTTTGCCTTGCAAGCCTACTTTATTAATACCATTATTAGTTTACCTTGTTTAAACTACTCTGTTGTTATATTGTTTAGCTTCCTGCAACTGATTTGTCATTTTATAATAATTGTTATGAGTAACCGTGAAAAAAATTGCTTTTTATGGATGTAGTCAAAATACAGTGCTAATGTTGCAGAATTGTAACCTTAAATTAGACGGTTTCAAAAAGAAAAAAAAATTTAGACAATTTGAAGACGACTTTGAGCTTTTCTTTAAACAAGGGAACCATGTCCAAAAATAAAAGCATGTAATTCAAAGCCTTGGAAAGCCCTTCTTTTTAAAATTAGCTCTCACACATTTGATTTAACCAAGTATTTTATAGTGGTTTTATCCTATTCTAGTTATGCTCAAGGTAACCGGTATCATTATCGGTATCGTTGTTGATATTAATATTGGATTAGACCAAAAACTAAATACAATTGATTGCTCGCAAAGCCGCAACTTAATGCTGTAGATACTATAGATTTATATACAGTAGCCCATTCTTTATTTCTGTTCATAATGAAGTGTCCAACATTGGTTTTTTTCTTTTCAAAGTGAAAAGAAGTTACCGATATAAATTAAAATTAAGGGTGCATTCACGGGTACTGTCTTTGGTTGATTCAAGGAGTACAGTCAGATCATTGATGGCAATGAACTGCTTTTTTTTTTTTCTTTGTATTGTTTCTGGATCTTTCGATTTCTTGCAAATTTCCCAAAATGTTGGTTTTTTTTAAAAAAAAAAAAAAAATTCCAAAGGTTATTAGATCGTTCAAAATCGAGTCGACCAATTTCAACCATCTGGTAAATATTCATCATGTTCCAGTTGAATCAGACAAAATATTGTGCGAAAAACTATGTATACAAACGTCCATTGATCAATTAATGAGATAAACTAATATCTATCATGTATTATAAAACCAAATGCGCCATCCAAGCAGTGTTCATCAATAGATTTGAGACAAATCTAAGTACAACTTTGCCTTGACACAAATATACCCCATCCCAAATATTGCAACTGGTCTATCGCAGTCACCAACTTGTTTGCCCCATCAGAACATTGTTATTCTTTTAGGATGGAATATTTTAGAAGCAAAATATATGCTCCAAAAGTTATGTCTCCTCTATTGTCACCATATCCTTAATTGCGTTTCTTATGAGCTTTTGTATCGTAATTCAATCACTAAAAAAACATGTCATTAAGCAACAAGAATACGTATATCATTGTAAGTCCAAGTATAGTTCTTTTTGCTTTTATAGTTTAATTCTGCTGCTATTTTTAATAAGTTTGCTGTTCGCATAAATGTATTATGAAATATAGGCCTGGACAACCAATGTTTGTTAAATGTACTTTGAAAATCATGTTGAGAACAGGGTCAATAAAAACAGAACATATTGGCAAGCCATATTGTAAAAGCCGGATCAACAAAACGCTATTCAATGACAATAAGCCTTGGATATGAGATGTATCAGTACTTTTTGGTTTTGAAATTTTTTGAACTTAATTACGATATTCACGTTATTCAGAATTCAATTATCAATCAGGTTGATTGTAGCAGTATTAGCTATTGTCTGACATTCAATACATTTGAGCTTTTTTTTTTTGTATAACATTTGTACGAATAGCTTACCTTGAGCTTCAAGCATTTTTTTTTTTTTTTTTTTTTTTTTTTAAAAAAAAAAAAAAAAAAAAAGGAAAAGAAAAAGAAAAAGAAAAAAGATTCAAAAAGAAGCTTTATTTATCTGTAAACAATGAAACAAGATTTCAGATGCACCTTATTGATATTTCAGGCATTAGAAGACGCGTTTTAGTGAAACACTCAAGATATCATTGCATAATTTTTTTTCTCCTTTATCATAAAGAAAAGAGAAGTTCTACTACTGAATATTGTCAATATCATGCCAAAATGAATAAATCAACGTTGTCATTTTTTTTTTTTTGAAACTCAATAAAGAACATGCTGTACCACCAAAAAAATTCTTGATTTTGTGTTACTGTTACAAAAACATCCCTCTTTATTTGGAAGTTGCTTTATTAACCATCAATCTCCATGGCTTCCTCTGTACTGTGTTTATTTTGTTCTTCATTTACAACCAAATTCTTACTGAGTTCATAGTATTGATTTGGGTGCTCTATAGGATCAATTTTCTCCTTGTTTTCGGGATGCGTCACTTCAAAGTGTCGTGTGCATGCCAGTTGATAATGTTTGTTTTGTGCAAGGCCCAATATTTCATCTACATACGGCTTTGCAATGTTATCTCTATACAGCTGTGCCTCCAATCCTCTGTCTGATGAATGCCGGAAAGGACATCCATGATGCTCTCCTGTACCTGGTGCTGTGCCCGTGATAATTTTTAAACAACTTGCAAAAAGCATCAGTTTCTAAAATACAAAAACCAGTCAGGATGTGTAGCTCACCTAAACGGATTATAGTTCATACGTCTGCCTTCAAGGCCGTAGTTGTAACGGATATTGTATGCGTAGTTTTTTTGAAATTTATCGTCAGTGAGGGTTGAAAATGCTCTTCTCCAGAATATAAGAGCTTCTTCCACAGATAACCCGATTCCCTTCAAAAAGAGACCAAATTGTAGTCTTCCTTCGTGTTTCATATGTTTTTCTTTCTGTAAACTGTCATTCAAATGACGCATACATAATGGCGCGTGTCTTCGAACAATCTAAGGATAACAATAAGTAACCTTTTTAGTTGTACAAAAGAGAAACTGTTTACTGGGTCCACTTCATTTGCTCCCACTGAGCCTGTATAATTAGGATCCATTGTATTGTTGTAGGTGTTGCCGATATATTGTGTTTCTACATTCATCAATATAGGTTTCAATCGGTCGTCTTCTTCCATTCTCGGTAATAATTTAGATGTGGCTTCTAATGATTTGAGGAGATATTCTTGGTATTCATTCATCACAATATTCACTTGTTCACTCATGGGAACATACGCTTTTCCTGCCTTCAAATAAACAAGTCGTTGCCCAACCATATTTGGCACCTTTTCAAAATCCACTTCAAAAAATGTCTCGTTCTTTACGAATTGTTCGGCGACAGGTAAAGTTGCAGTATCTCCCTTGGAACGTAATAAAGCTAGACAACAAACTTCTAATTCTCTTCTTATCTCGTCTTTTTCTTTTTCATTAATCTATCATTGGTGAGTTTTTTTTTTTTTTTTTTTTTTTTTTTCTTTCTTTCTTTCTTTCTTACCATTTTCCAATTCAAATTTAATTTTTGTAAAAATGCCTTCTTCTCTTCTGTTGTTTCTTGTTCAAATCTAAATTTGAATAAAGTTGTTTCTTGTCTCACAAACCATGCTCTCATATCCTCACTATAAAACATCATATTCAGTTTGATCCCAAGTTTTTTTTTTTTTTTTCTCAAATACCTTCTACAATATGCCATTCGCAGTACAAAGTGACTGATATGATCTTTTCTTCTTTCCTCATAAAGATTTTCTGCTTTTGAAGAATTGCTCTTTAAAGACAAGTGTTCATCAAGTGTTTTGCTCAACTCTACTTTGAGGTCTTTTGCACGTATTAAGGTATTCTCGATACATCTCAGCACTGTAAAAAATTTTGTGTTTATTTCTGGTTGTTTAACTCAAGAGCGTAAACTGACTTACCTTGAAGTCGATCGAGAGCAAACTCTTCAAATTCTTCAATCGTAATCTCTGCTGGAGGAGGCTTTAAATAAAAGTTGAGTCGGAAGGGGTAGTCAGACTGAAGGTTGTAATCTCTCCCGTTATCCATATATACAGATCCGCTGTTAGTTGCTTCTGCAAAACGATTCACTCCTCTTGATTTACTTTTAAACATGTTGTAACGCGAAAAATAAAAACATGTAAAAAAAAAAAAAAAAAAAAAATTCAAATGTGGAATTCGCGATAAAAACCATAGTCACGCGTTTTATTTATTTACTATTATTATTGTTTCTGAGCTTGTTTCAATTGTCTTTTCAAATTTTCAAAATCACTTTCCTTTTCTGCCACTTGAACCTTCATATGAATTAATATAGATTCTGTATCAGTCAGTTGGTTGACTAGATACACGTTCTTTTCAGCCAATTGACAATTTTCTTCTATTTGTTGATCATATGCTGCCTTTAATTGAGCCATTTCATGGTCAATATGTTCTTTTTCATCTACAACACGCGCGATTTCCATTTTACTATTAATAATCTGCTCTGTTAAATCTTTATTCTCTATTCTAAGTGAGCTTAAAGATCCTTCGATTGTACGAATATGCTCGGATAATTTTCCATTGATTCGTCTCAGGTGTTCTTCTCCCGATGTAGATCGTATATCTCCAAATCCAACTTCTTCGGTATATTGCAGTGCTAAACGTTCCATATATCTTTCAGGCAGTCCCACGCCATACACATTTTCACTAAATCTATCAGCGTTGTTCTAGAAGGCGATTAGATAACTTGCTTTTTTTTTTTTTTTTTGTTTTACTTGTAATTTTTACCTCAAACGCAGCAAATATATCTTGATTTAGGAACTCAACTAGACCATCATCAAACGTTGATTTCAAAATTACATCCTGATTACAGACAATAAGAGTAAGAGCGATTTGTACGAGAATCTGAGGACCTTCGATAAACAATAGGTCCATGATTCGAAATGAGAATTCAATAGGACATTCAGAAGAAAAGAGGTGAATGAACCATTGAGAGGCATACATAGAGGGAGAGACACCTTCATGCTCCATATGTCGATGAACAACAGGTAACATTTGTTGAAATATGTTATCGAATTGATACATATGTTGGTAAAGACTCTCCATTTTAGGTGTAAAATGACCTCTTATATTGTATTTTCCCATCAATTTTACAAGCACTGAAAAAGCTTCTTCTTCCTTGGGTATCTATATTTGTTATTTAGTTTTTTTTTTTTTTTTTAAAAAAAAAAAAGTCTTTAGTGATTAACAAATTACATGAATAAGTAGACAACCAATAACAAAAGCTAGGCCTTGACAATAGCCTACTTCTTGATCAAATACACTGTAAGCCTTGGCAACACGAAAGAGACATTGACGGCCTTTTTCGTTCGCGAAATAAGGATGATTTGGAAAAGTTGTGGTCAAGTCTCTTTCAATTTGCTTCTCAAATATACTTTCCTTCTTTAAGAGGTCATTGTATTCTATTATATCAAGGTCCCTTGATTTGCTTACAATTTGCCATAGGTAACCTCGAATACAAGATGGGATCCCGCCCTTTATCAAATGCTGTCTTAGACCGTTCATTTTGGTTTCAATGAGATCTCCGAAATCAGATATCGCTAGTGTCCAGAAATCTAGATAAATTAGCTATTAATTTCACAAATGCATAACATTATTGTGTATCTGTGTCACCCCAATCTATTGTATTGTTCTCTCGACAGGACGCTACCCTGTCCATAGCTTCTTGTTTCAGATGTGCGTGTCTTTCTGAATCCAATTTATGGTTATAGTGAATGAATTTTTTTGTGATGACCAAAGACCGGTTGTTGATCAGTGATTTACGACTAATCCTTCTTTGTTGAAGGGTCTCGGAAGGACGAGATATGTCTGAAGAAAGTGATGTGACTGAAGAAACTCTTTGACGAGAAACACTGGATCTATCGGACTGATTATCGTCATCAAATGGATTGGGTGTATCTGGGTATATTGCTTGGTGTATATTGTTGGACGTGTCCTCACTTGGTTTAATGGTGCTATTGATATCATTGTCCTTGTTGTTTTGGTTCATTTCTACCTCTTCAAATTCTTGGCTTTTTTGTTTTACATCTTTTTCTTCGCTATTTTGGTCAGCTTCTTCTTCAGAACTGGAGTCTTGATCACTTGAAGCTTCGTCGTCTGTTTTTACTTGAATGGTAAAACCGAAATGGTCCTTAAATTCTGTATTATGAGGGTTGAGTAATGCTTCATCAACAACGTCTAAATCATATTGTGCCATTTCAAACTTTGGGTCCTCTTCCTCACTTGAGTCGTCATAGTCGATAGAGTTGACAGGTGGGTCATAAAGTTCAGTCATTGTTTAAAAATAGAAAAATGGAAGAAAAAAAAAAAGATCCAAATAAGGTCCTTTTTTTATATAGAAAAATTGAAACTCAATATTCTCGCCCCTCAACAAAATACAAATGTGTTGCTTTTTTGTCTTTTTATTTTGTGTTTAAAAAGAGTTCAAGAATTCATTTAAATGAAACCAATCTATATAACAAAAGTTAATATTTTTTTTTTCTTCCTGATTTTTTTTTTTTAAAAAAGCCTACCTTGTTGGCAACATCAAGAGCATCGACATCAGCAGTCAAACGGACGAAAGCCTTCTTGTTACCAGAAGTGGTGATCAAAGTGTTGACAGAGGCAACTTCAACGTCATAAAGTCTCTTAACAGCATCCTTGATTTGGTGCTTGTTGGCCTTAACATCAACAAGGAAAGTCAAGGTGTTGCTGTCTTCAATCTTCTTCATGGCAGTTTCGGTGTTGAGAGGTTGACGAACAATACGGTATTGATCCATGCGAGGAGCATGAGCAACAGACTTGCGAGCGTACTTGGGGGCACGACGAGTGACTAAGGTCTTGGGGATGTGGAAGTGAGTGCTGGTACGAACTTTACGAACAGACTTGCTGTGAACACCCTTGAGGGCGGCCTTCTTGGCAGCTTGAGCCTTAGCAGCTATATATTGCAAAACGTTATTTCACTTGCACACATACTAACAAAACTTCTTGAAGGAAAAAAAAGGGGGAGGGGGAAGGGAACGCATGTGATTGATTCATGTTTACAATTAATTGGTAAATGCTGTTGTTTTTCTCAGGGATTTCGCGTATGTGTTTATATAGTGTTCATCCATTATTTTGTTCTATCCACTCTATTTTCGTCATTTTCATCCATCCCTTTTCCTTTCCTTCAAATAGTTTTTTTAATACACTACCTGAGTTTGCAGGCATCTTTGACGTTTAAAGAGGAGAGAGGGAAAACTTGCTTCTTTCAAAAAGTTTCTTTATCATGACTCTCACAGCATAACCTCTCCCCCTCCCTCTCACACACACACGCAACAATCGAAATTCCGGACCGAACATAGTTTATCCGGCCTGAAGTAATTTATTTTTAGTGCAAACTCACTAACTTGCATGACAAATGATCTCGTTTTCTTTTTCTTACGTTTAAAACCCTTCTTTATTTTCTAATTTATTCTGCAGTTTTTTTTTAAAAAAAAAAAGGTCAATAAAACAGGTAATACGCTCCTTTTCTTGATTTCTTATTTTCCCCATTTTCTGTTTTATGCAGGTTTTTTTTTTCGGTTATTCCTCAGCTATTCCCACTTTTTTTAAAGCAATACCCAAATGAGACTTAGGTCTTCGAGAATTGATCTTGACAATCACCCTATATTAGAAGATACTACAGAAAGTCAGAATCAGATATATGAAACAGAAAGTCCAAAGACACCACCTGGCCAAAATATAGAAGCCTATTTTCCAGAGTCGCCTTTTGGAAGAAAAAGGTACCAAACAAATCCAAAAGGGGGTAGAAATAAACCGTATATAATAATTAAATACTTATTTTTTTTTTAACAAGATATATTATACCTCAAGAACGCAGATGGAGCCAAGATTTTACAAGTGAAGAGCAGATTAATGAACAAGATTCCGCAAAACCCAAAAAGATCTCTGCTTATTTTCGCTCCGAAATCCTAGGCAACCATCATGCTGGAGACGAATACATTTCAAACACGCCAGATGTAGAAAAAAATACGAGCGATGCGTCTTTGCCGGACCGTATATTATCTTTCCATGGCAGCAACGATCGCACCAGCAGCAGCCTATATTATCACCCGGTCGAATCTGCTGAATCAAGCTCGGATTCGTCAAGCCAAGCAAATATATTCCAATCACCCAATGCGCCTAAGTTCAAAAATTTACCCTTGAGCGACATGGCCCGACGCATATTGGCAAACAAAGAGTACAAGAGATACCTCAATCCCTCGCCCATCAAAACGTTGGACGCGCCTGATATTCAAGACAACTTTTACTTGAATTTATTAGATTGGGGGAAAAACGATTGTCTGGCGGTAGCATTGGGATCTGATGTTTATCTGTGGAACGCATACAACAGCCACGTTACTCAACTTTGCAGTTTAACGGATCTAGTCACATCCGTCAAATGGTCTATGGGTAATTATCTAGCAGTAGGTACAAGAAGAGGTCTGGTCCTGTTATTCGACGCCTCAAGGGAAGAAAAAATACGTACATGGGCAAACCACGAATCTAGAGTGAGCAGCTTGGCATGGACATCGAATGTGTTGAGCAGTGGTGGAAGAGATTGCAATATCTTTCATCATGATGTTCGAAGTTATGAGCCTCATTTTAGAACATTAAAAGGACACACTCATGAAGTATGTGGACTTCAGTGGAACCCGGAAGGAACTTGTTTAGCATCGGGCGGAAACGATAACCAGTTGATGATCTGGGATGCGCTCGAAAACACTACTTTGCATAAATTCAATCAACATACAGCAGCCATCAAAGCCATAAGCTGGAGTCCGCATAAAAGAGGACTGTTAGTTAGTGGAGGTGGAACAGCAGACAAAACAATCAAGCATTGGAACACAATAACCGGTAGTCTTTTATCTTCCTATGATACCGGATCTCAGGTATGCAATCTAATTTGGTCAAAAAAGACAAACGAGATTGTTTCAAGTCACGGCTATGCAAATCCTCTGGTAAATGAATCAAATAACGTTTATATTTGGAAAACGGATGAATGGAAAAAGACAGGAATTCTTTCTGGTCATCGGTCTCGTGTGTTGTATATGTCCATGAGCTATGATGAAAGTACAATTGTTACAGGCGCTGCTGATGAAAGCCTTATGTTTTGGGATATATTTTCTGAAGATGAATGTATAAGTCAGGAGCCTAAAGAAAAATGCAGTATTTTGAGGTAAAGCACTTTCAGAAACTCACTTCACTTCCATATACCCTTCATTATTCTCTGTAAAATAAAATTCTCGCTATTTAATGACTTTAAAAATTGTTTCAGTGTGCCAACCTAATTAGTATACTTATGCAGTGCTTCCAGCAAGTACAGTCAGGCTTACGGAAATCGGCGTTTACCCAAAAATAATTGGCCACGAGTCAAAAATAAACGTCTGCTTTTCCAATTAAAATTAGCTGGAATACCACATCGATAGCTATTTCAGAAATGATGTTGGTTGATCCTAAAATAAAGCCGTGCTCGCATGTCATGAGCCTCTTTTGTTTTTAGTTGTCGCTTAGTAATTATCCAAAACTAAAGTTAAGCGAAATAAATTTTTGGAAAAAGAATACTGTAGTTGACTTAGACTTGTCTTCCAACAAACACTGGATGAAACAGAATTTGGTGGTCTAACTCCTGTCACTTTGACCACACTATCCGAGTCTCATCAAGAGTACCTACCTTTTTTGTATCGTATATTGTAGCAACTAGAAGATTACAATGAGAACCAATTAAATCTAGCTGACGAAGCTTCTCGTCGTTGGGTCTGGGAATTTCTCAAAACACTTCCTGTTTATAATTTATTAGGAAGACGTAGAGGAGGAAAAATAGTCACCTGGATAGTGAATAGCATAAACCGTGGCTCAAGATTTACTGCGTACATCTCAGAAGAAGACACAGATGCTATTTTGAGGACAATACAAGACACAAGAAATCGAATTGACAATTCTCGTACTTACATGGATAGAATTAATAATGGACGAGTGCCAAACATAAATCGAGAAGATTGCTTTCTTCCTGAAGCGTCAACATTCATCAATCAGAAACGTGTGTTTAA
>JNDS01005450.1:0-35159 GCA_000697035.1 Rhizopus stolonifer B9770
AAAAAAAAAAAAAAAAAAAAAAAAAAAAAAAAAAAAAAAAAAAAAAAAAAAACTGGCTGGTCAAAGCTACTTCAAAAGATCGGTCCAATCACAATACTAATTACTGGTCATTGTTTTGACAAAATACATAAAGAAATTAATAGCTTGTTGTCTCTCAACCAAAATGTTTGGATTAATCACTCAATCTCTGGGATCATACAATAAATCAAGGAGATTGATGCACACCAACATTTCGCTTATAATTCCAAAACAAGTCATGTATCTACGAGTATTTAGCATGAGCTTTACTGTTGCCCAAAAAAAAAAAAAAAAAAAAAAAAAATCACACGACGACACTTCTCGGTCTTTAAAACTTTTGACTTGTGGGTGTGTGCTCTCGGCTGATTCCGACTTTGAAGAGATGGTCATCTTTGCAAGTAGATTGAACAGTTTAATAAGTGTTTGACTAAGCCAAGGTTTGAGAATCATCCGACGCGTTAGAGATGACCAGATGAAGAAGATTTAGAGATGAGAACCAGATGAGTAGGGAAATAAAGCGTGGCTTATTAGACACTATCAGATGAATCGGAGTCAAGTGATAATAAACGAGAGAGAAGTATTTTGTGATAAAAGTTGAATTTATTTCTTACTCGGGAATCTAAATTGAACAGTACACAATCATCAATGAATATTACACCCGAAATAAGTGAGTATGATCCCTTATCCAGTTAAAAGTTATTCCTTTTTTATTTTCTTGTTCCCCTGATGAACTAAACTCTCTTTTTTTTTTTTTTTTTTTTTTTTTTTTCACGGGAGGAATATGCAAATGCATCTGTTGTTTGTGTATGTTTTACGTTCATTGTGTTCTATTTTTAAAAGCCAGTTGAGTCCAGTCCCAAAGCACGATTGATGAATCCTATATCTTTATTAAAAACCTTTTTTTTTTTTTTTTTTTTTTTCTTCTTTTCTTTTTTTTTTTTTTTCTCACTCTTTTTTTTTTATTGTTTTATTCCCTTTTTATTCCCTTTTCTTGTTATAAAAGAAACGATATGCCGCATTCGTTCCCTATTACTGTTGTTGCTAATCCAACCAAGTTATCCATTAAACCTCCGCCAATGATTTGCGATATTGAATCAACAAAGGATATGACCAGATTCCCTGTACCTACTCCTCCGCTCTCCTCAGCCTCTCCCGTAGTTGAATTAGCTCCCATAATAGATTTAAATGATTCTGTTGGTAAGAAAGAAAAAGAGGCATAATGAATTTAAGTTACTAATGGGTTTTACAGAAAGACCTCCGTCTCCCGAGTCACCGAAGGCAAGAAGATTTGTGATTCATGAGCTCATGGACAGGGCACAAAAGGATTCAAGACCCAGTCCTCTTGAGCCTTTACCTCAATTTAATGAACAAAAGCCTATGTTTCCCCTTTCCCTTTTTGAATTGTTACCACCTACGCACGCTTGTATTACACCCAGTGCCATCCAGATACCCATTCCCCGTCGATCGTCCCCACCATTGTCGCGTTATCAATACCAAGACCCCTTTTTTAAGGCCATTCAATCTTCACCCATGTCACCGACCATGGCAGCTGCATCTGCATCAGCGGCAGCCTCTGCTGCTCATAGACACCCTGGATCTCAAGTAGCAGCCAGTCTTTTAAAGTCTATTCAATCTGAAAACAAGACTGAGGCAACCTTAGCCTTTTCTGACTGTTATCCCAAGCATAAGACCTCAAAAAGAGGTAATGTCGATCAAAGCATGTTTTTGACAAAGAACGATCATATCAAGAGGCCTCGTAATGCATGGATTCATGTAAGCCCCAATATAAGGGAAAAAAAAAATAGACTAAATAGATATTATACTAGTTCCGATGTCATTATGGTCAAGCACTCAAGATCCAAGACCCTACATTACGCGCGGAAGAAATTTCAAAGTAAACAGAGACACAAGTTAAATATAATTTACTAAACTAAAATAGGCGTGCGTCACAAAGATGGAGCAAGTTATCCGAGAATGAAAAGAAGCCGTGGCATGGTCTTGCAGAACAAGAAAAATTAGCTCATCGAGAAGCATTCCCTGAATATCGCTATTGTCCTCGTCGTGCAGTCCCCTCTTCTCCTCCTGCTGCTATTAAGAGACCCATAAAAGATACGCCACTTAACATACATGATGACTGTTCACAAAAGAGATTAAAGCGTAAAGCAAGTAACAAATAGTACATATAGCAATCATATACAACAATCATATACAACTCACAAAGAAAACAAAAATACTCACACACACACACACACACACACACAACTACACTTTGCATATCTTTCCCTTTTTGAATACCCTTAAAGCATTTATTTGATTTTTTTTTTCTTTTTCTTTTTTCTTTTTCCCTTTAGGGGGAAGAATATTTTTGTATAAAATACAGAAAAAAATTTTTTTTTGTCTATCTAAACAGGGGGGTTGTTTTATTATTGTTATTTCTATGCATCATGTCGCACTACATTGTCCAGGCCATGAATACAATGACAGGTGCCACAATTCTTTGACAAAAAAAAGTGCCTCGTGAATGGGAAGCATTAGACATATTTGCTTCGAAAAGAAAAAGAGAAGGACACTATAGGACATTATTCGACTTACGTACAAACACACACACACACACACACACACACATTAGTTCTTATTTTGAAACCTTATTTGTGATCTTTTTTAGCCAGAGTGTGTGGGAATAATTTGTTTATATGTTTAAGAAGTGAAACAATAAGGTTGAAGCACAATTGAACTCCGTCACGGAACGGGAAAAAAAAAAGAGCTTTTTATAGATTAAAATGTAATTCTTGATCAATTTCTTTAAACAAGTCAACTTGCATTGTTGGATAATTCAGTTTTTCTGCTTGGTCTATTCGTTCTATACTTTTTTCTATTGCGTCACAGTAATTTTGGTATTTGATGATTTCATGTAAAAGATATTTAGCTCTTGCTTCCCAGTTGGTGATGACTTGTGTATGATGACTTGATTTGATTGGAAACTAATAAAGATTAGTTAAAGTTTAGAATTTTTTTTTTTTTTTTTTTTTTTTTTTTTTTTTTTTTTTTTTACTTTGTTTAGAATCTTGGTTTTTGTGTCTCGGTGCTGATTAATTTCATTGTTTAATTCGTCCAGGAATTTTTGAAGCACCTGATATTGTTCTTTTTCGTTTAGTTGACTCGAGACCATAGTGGCTGTGGGTGGAATCCAATCATGAATGGTTACCGACTTTTGATTGTCTAGACAAGGTCCCCAACCGTATTCCATATTACTGACTCCTCCTGGTAAAGGCTCTTTACTTGTTCGGGCTGCCCAGTAGTTACACGCCGATACCCATTCTTGTGTTTCTTTAGCGGAGGATGTTTGAAATAAATATACACCCCCATCTGATTGTTGAATGGCAAACACGTGCGGGCGCTGTCGGTTGTAACCCGGAGGTGGAAGTGGGTTGGACAGTGTATGATTGAGGGAAACCTGACCGATGCACTATATATTTTTTTTTTTAGTTACGTCAATCTTATATCTATTACTTACTGTATCACCAGCGCCAAGCGCCCCATCCGATACTGATTGTCTCTTATCCGCTTCAGCTAATTGATACATGCATAACTCTCCGCTCTTACCCACTTCCAGATAACATTCTCGCCATTCACGGTGTCTTGCCTTTTGTGTGCCACTCTCTAACAAATGTTTTCGTATCACCACTCCTTGTTTACAGTAAGCTTGACTCATAGATTGTGAAGAAATGCTGGAACCGACTGACGAAAAGGATTCTTTTCTTGTTACCTTTTGGAATACAATCAATTTCCTTATTCAAAACAATAAACTTACCAATTCTTCCGCTGTAGGTTCAATAATACCTGATTTACGTATGATCGAATTCATTCCCCTCTTTAATCCTACCACCCTACGATTTCCCAAAATACTCGTTCTCTTCGCAAGATTCGTTTTTCCCGCCAGTGGTTGTAATATTTGAAATTGTTTAACTGACATGTACATTTCTTTCAAGTAATTTTCTACTTCCATTTCCCATCCATCCGCTTTTTCTTCTTCTTGTTCCAATACAGTAGACATCGTATTTCGAACAAATTCTGACCGTGTCATTCGAACATGCTTACCCTGTGCCACATGTAGATCGGTATTAAGCAATAATAAGGAATAAACCACAGCATAAACAACGTCTATAAATGGATAAAAAGAAGTTTTAGAGCATCATCCTTTAATACTTCTCCTTTTTTTTTTTTTTTTTTTTTTTTTTTTTTTTACCTGCACTTCCAAGCAAACACGTCGTGTTACACTCCCAGTAATGATTTGCAAACACTTCAAGAATTCTGTCGATTTGTTGTGCTTCAGCTTTAAAGTAAAGATGACTGCAAAGTTTTCTAAACGCTGATTCTAGTCTCATCTCAGAAAAATCAAAACGCTGCATATAATGTTCAAGTACACGTGCATTAAAAGGTTTTCCTTGTCCAAGCCATTCTGCCATCTTTTCTCGGCTCGTCACCGATTCGTCCTCTCCTTTCCATAATTCGTACGCCGTCCTTTTTGCCTTTTCTTCTCCGTCTTCCTCCTCTTCCTCACCATCTTCTTTCTCCTCGTCTTGTACTTGTAACGAGATATCATAGCTTGAACTAGTCCACACATCACTCGCAAACATCTCTTCCTTTTGGATTTGTCCCGTCAACATATCTTCCGTCTCTTTACGGATTTCTTCATCACTTTTCATATTCACCACCGTCGCCACACTCTGTCTTCTGTCAATCATCGTGATTTGACTCCATCGCTTATTTCCACTAACCCGCTTCCAATTGATCATGGACTGTCCGAGCTCATGATCTTGTGGAATCTTGAGTGTATCAGGCTGTATACAAACCACCAATCCTCCCGCGCTTCCAAAATGGCCACCGGACAGACGCTTGGACAACGCCAACTTTCTTTCCAACAGATCGATATCCTCTTGTGAAAACTCATCCGCGTCTACAAATTCATCATCAGATTCGAAGGAATCCGAACCGGCAAAGGTGGAGTAGATTGAATCAGATGAAGAAATAGCTAGCGGCTGTTGTTGTTGTTGTGATGGTGATGGTTTGACGATATATTGATCCGGTAATTCTGTCAAAAATTGTGATGAAACATGAGACGAGGCGCGACGTCGAGGAGGTGGAGCAAGTGGTATTTTAGAATGTTGTTGTGGGTGTCGTATCGGTCTTACTTTGGGTACATCCTCCATGTCTGGGTGTGCCTTTAATAACAATTTAGCAGGTGTGTCACATAAGTTTAATTTTAGTTACCTTGGTTCCACCTATTCTTTTAAATAGCTTACCAAAACCATTTCCAGTTTTATTTAAACTGCCTGTGGAAGAAGCCTAAATGATTGATGTTTAATTTTTTTTTTTTTTGGGGGGAGGGAGATAAAATGAAGCGAAAAATCTTGCCTTATATTCGTTTAATAGTGGATGTTCAGTATTCACTTTACTATTTGGTAAAAGTCTAGAAATAAATCCTCTTCTGCTTTGGTGATCACTGTGGCTTTCGGAATCGGATGAAGTATCATGATAGGAGGGTGCTGCCGAATTGGATCTTTTACGTTGTTTATTTTGTATTAAGCGAGAATTAGGTGTCATTGATATAAATTAAAAAAAAAAAAAAAAAAAAAAAAAAAGAATGTGTTTTAGGAGGATTTTATTGATTAGTGTAACTTTGCATATGTTGAACATTTAAAAGGGTTTTATGCACATGGGTTATATCTTTTCCTTAAGGTACGATACTTTCTTAAATAGTACATCATTTCAAGTTCTATTACAACAAGTTTAATAAAGAAACTATAATCAAGTAAAAACCTTTGATAATATATTCTCCAAACTCAATCTTTTTCTTTATTTCTTCCTCGTTGCTTAGATCCTTATTCTTCAAAAATGCTGCTTTTAGTTTGGGTCGAAAAAAATTGTGATAGCCTGCTGGATATTCTCTTCCTAAATAAACCAACTTTTCTTTCTCGTGTTATTCCCCTCCCAAATAATTCTGATTCTTTTTACTCTCATACTTGTTTATAAAGCGAAATAACTTGTGAACGTATCATGAGTTGGAAAGAAAGACGTAATGTTGATTTTGGAAATTAAAGAGGAGTTGAGTTTGAAGTCTTTCAACACACACACACACACACACACACACACACACACAAGAGTGGCTTAAAGAAAATAATTTTCCCTCTTTGCAGTTTTTTTTTTTCTTTTTTTTTTTTTTTTTTTTTTTTTTTTTTTTTTTTTCTCTTTCTAGTAAAACAAGCCACCGAAGAAATCGAAGCAGAAATAGCTGCAAAAGCTGACGCTTCCGAATCAGAATCAGAATACGAATCCGATTCTGACGAAGAAGAAGACGACGAAGCTAAGCAACTGACACCTGCTGTGGACTCACAAATCTTCCGCACCATTGCCGCCATCAAGGCCAAAGATCCTCGTGTTTATGAAAAGGTTGATTTTTTTGAAAATGTAAAGACTGGAGAGGTTGTCACGACTACAAAAAAGGACAAGGCAGTAACATTGAAAGACTATGAACGTGAATTACTACTCAAACACGGTGGTTATGTTGATGAGGAATCTGAACTTCCTCAAGGAATGACACATCACGAAGAACAAGAACAACTTCGTAGCGCGTTCAAGGAGCTGTCAGATGATGATGATGATGATGATGAGGACGGTTTTTTGACCAAAAAAGAAAAGACGGCACAAGAAAAGGAGACTGAAGAATCCGAATACAAAAATTTCTTGTTGGAACAAATGAAGCATGATGAGACGAGCAAGAAGGCTGCAGAGGAGTGGGATAGTTATAAGGGTGACCCTAAGGTTAGTTCCGAAGATGCCTTTTTGATGGACTATGTCTTGAACCGTGGTTGGGTTGAAAAAGAGGATGGGAAAAAGACACTTGCGACAGAAGAAGAAGTAGACAGAGATGAAGCAGACTTAGACGACATTGATAGATTTGAAAGCAAGTATAACTTTAGATATGAAGAAGAGGGTGGTTCGACAATCAAGACCTATTCTCGTAATGTCGAAGGAAGTGTGCGCAGAAAAGAAAGCAAGAGAGCCAGAAGAAGAGCAAGAGAGAAGGAGCGTAAGGAAATTTTGAAGAAGCAAAAGGTCGAAGAGTTGAAGGAACAAAAGAATAAGAAGATGAAAGAAATCCAGGAAAAGTTGAAGGAAATTTACGAAATCTCTGGCAGCAAGGCTTTGGGATTAGAAAATATTGATTTAGATACAGACTTTGATCCTAATATGTTTGACGCCCAAATGAACAATGTGTTTGACGAACAATACTACGATGCTTTGGATACTGAAAAACCTTCTTGGGATGACGATATTGACACCACTGCCTATGAAGACGAAACAAATATGGATGCTGATTACCTTCCAGGCGGCGATAAATACAATAACAAGAGAAAACACATAGACGATGAGTCAATGGTTGAATCATCACTAAAAAAGACAAAGAATGAGCAAGTTGAAAGACTTATGGATGAATATTATTCACTCAATTATGAAGATGTGGTGGGCGGTGATGTATATACACGATTCAAATACACAAAAACAGATGCGGATGATTATGGCTTAACACCTGAAGAAATTCTGATGGCTGATGATGCGGAACTGAACAAATACGTGGGTATCAAACAAATGGCTCCGTAAGTATACATTACGTGTTTATAAAACTTATACTTACATTTTTACCCATACTAGTTACCGTCCATTCGACAAGGTTGAAAGAGAAAAGGCGCACTTTAAGAAAAACAAGAATATGAAGAAAAAGGATCTTAATAAGCATCTTGAAAAGGTACACCAGTCTATAGAGATACCAATACCCGAAAAAGAAAAGTCGAAAAAGAAGAAGAATAACCGCAAATCAAAATAAACTCCCTTTTTTTTCTCACTCTCACTCTCAAATAAAACTCTTTGATTTAAAAAATGCGTGACGTCTTATTACAGAGTCCGTAGAACGGCACAATGTGAACTTCAGACCTTTCCAAGTTTTTTTTTTAATAAAACAAAAAAAAAAAAAAAAAAATGAATACGTCTTCTCAACTTGAAAATGAAAAGAAAAGAGAACTTTCACCAGAACCAGCACAAGCGGCCAAAAAAACACGACTGCGCGATTTGGGGAATTTTTTATTAGAGAGCAGCGATGAAGACGCTCCGCATGAACAATTAATTACGCTAGAAGCATACAACATTGACAATGATGAAGACGATGAAGAGGATGATGATTTATTTAATGGATCTTTTTCTTTGAGTGGAAAACCTGCTTGTCGATCTATCCTCAACGAATTACTGAGTAGTGTGAATCAAGACGAATATTTAAATCACAGAAAACAAAGGAGCATCAATTCCTCTGTTTTAGGAATCCATGGCATCCTTGAGGGAGAAGACGAAGAAGACGAAGATGAAAAGACAACTTTGCCCATGACACCGTCTCAGAACAAACCACCTGTGGATGAAGTGGATGCCCTTTTCAACAGTACAAACGCGGATAGATTGGATAATATCAGACAACATCAACATCTCCTTAACGAAAATACCCCTCGATATATTACAAATTGGCCGAATTTTATTACAAGGGCCTTTTTTGAACAATGCGGCCCAAAGGACCGGCCGATTGAACACGATGAAAATTTTAAAGCAACAAATATAGGCTACTTTGATACAGAATTTTCAAAAGGTTACATGTTGGGAAACGGCGAACACTCAGTTGTTTATTATACACGACAGTTGTCCACAGGAGAAGTTTGCGCCACAAAAAAATCAAAACGGCCTTTTACTGGTTGGGAGGACAGATGGTTACAATTAATTGAGGTGGATGCTTTGTTGAAAGTTAAATATAGTAAGCATTGTGTACAAATCCTACGATCTTGGGAGGAGCAAGGTCATTTATATATCCAGACAGAACTATGCACCAGCGGAAAGTAAATATACAAAATAGCATTAGATACTGTAATTAATATCATGTTAGCCTTGAAGAATACTTGAATTATACAAAAAGGAAGATACCAGAAAATATCATTTGGAAAATATTTTACGAAACAGTCCTTGGAATCAGTGACATACACAAAGAGAACATTGCTCATTTGGATTTGAAGCCTTCAAATATATTGATTGATAATTATGGATTCATTAGAATAGCTGATTTTGGTGTGTCTATTCAGACACCAGCTGTAAGTTGTAAATAAACTGCAAAAAAAAAAAAAAAAAAAAAAAAAAAAAAAAAAAAAAAAACTTAAATGAAGCATGGTAGGTAATGAGATGGGTTAAGGGAGAAGGGGATAGAATATATATGGCTCCGGAGTTACTAAGAGAAGATTACGACAAGACAGCTGATATCTATAGCTTGGGTATGATGTTATTGGAATTAGCTACCGGACTTCATTTACCAAGCAAGGGAGAAGAATGGGAAATTATTCGATTTGGTGATCTCTCGAATCAGGAAGAAGCGCTTTCTAAACTGTCACCCGCTTTAGGTCAGCTTATTATGGGATTACTCGCTCAAGATCCTCTGGATAGGCCTACTGTAGAGGACATTATGGATTCTCCAGAATTCTTAAAAATACAAGATATTCAACAAGATGAGAACGAAAAAAGTTCATTATTTGACTATGTGCGAGAGAGAGAGAAGATAGCTTCAGAAACAGCCAAAGCGCGTGAGCATAACAACACATATTCGACGCCTGAACCAAGAAATACTGGGTATAATTATCCTTCACCGTAATTGTAAATAAATAAAACGTCTATCATTGAATGTATAAATACACGACCAGAGATGAAATGACCGATTTCGTCGTTATATTTAACCTTCGTTATAACAAACAACCAAGGACAAAAAGTTTCCTTATAGGGTTTTGACAATTTTGAATTTTCTGTGTAACGTCTCCGTTTTTTTATTCGTTACAAGAACAGCAAGAACCTTTAGCCCTCGTCTGTAGAATAGAGATTTGGCTGTCTGTCTCAATATGTTGAATATTAACAGGTCTCTCAGAGCTGAAAGTGATGTTCCAGATAGATTCAATCGAGATGCTCCTAAAACTGGAACTGGCGCAAGACGTAGAAGACAACAGCAACCGACAGAACGTCGTGTTCGTCCAAGACTACAATAAAACTATCCAGTTCAGTTATCGCTGAACAAGCAAAAGTGCACTCAGTGGATTCAAATACATTACTTGAAAAATATTTACTAACCTTTCTCTCTCTCTCTTTTCCTCTTGCTCATTCAAATTAAATGTAAGTCAATTTTTAATCATCATATTCTTGTAACTAATTTTTCTTCTCTTGCTGAATCTAAAATATTTATCTGTGAATTTCCTTTTTTAGTTGAATTGTCTCTTGTAGTGTACCATGTCATTCATGCATGAAAACAATAAATCATTCCAAAGTCACAGACGATATACACATTAAAGTATTTTAATGCATAAGCCAGTTTTTCTCTCTCTCTCTCTCTTCTTTACTATTGTTATAAAAATGAGCGCTTCATCTAATACAATTGATTCATTTAAAACCAAAGCAAATAGCTACTTTACTGCACTTGACAAGGAGCTTACAAAGCAGCCTCACCTGGTTCAGTTTGAGCAAAAATCGGGCTGCCCTAAATCTGCAGTGGTACTTGGTGCAGTTTTTGTTCTGTTCCTCCTCACTTTTTTGAACTATGGTGCTCGGTTAATCACCAATATTCTTTCTTGGGCTTATCCAGGTAAGACAATTTAATCAAAACAGTGATAAACGAATAATCTGTTGTATCAGCATATGCTTCTTTTAAGGCCATCGAGTCATCTTCTTCCCAAGATGACACACAATGGTTAACATATTGGACAGTCATCACATTTGTACAAATGTTTGAGTACTTCTCCAGTTTTTTACTTTACTGGTGCCCGTTTTATTACACTTTTAAAGCCATATTTACTATTTGGCTTATCTTACCTCAAACTAAAGTAAGAGGGGTTGATTTATTACCATTACTGACATCATTTTTATTTTTGTTTTTTTTTTTTAATGTAGGGTGCTGAGGTATTATACACTCGATTATTACGTCCAAATTTACTGAAAATTCAACCTAAAGTTAAAAAAAGCCAATAAAGAATTCTATTGTAAACATATTTTTATTGTAATTTAAGATCTGGGCTTTTCCTTCTTTTCCTTGTAAAGGGCAATCAAAGCAACACCAGCGACCTTGACAATCTTGAAACGGACACCGGGAATATCACCAATAGCACGACCCTTACGACCGAAACCGGCAATCAAGACTTCGTCGTTTTCGTCAACATAGTTCAAACAACCATCGTTGGGGACGAAAGCAGTAACCTTCTTACCGTTCTTGATCAATTGAACACGAACACACTTACGAATAGCAGAGTTAGGTTGCTTGGCTTCAACACCGATCTTTTCAAGAACAATGCCCTTGGCGTGAGAAGAACCACCGAAAGGAGAAGAACGGAAAGCGGTTCCGAGAGCTCTCTTCTTGTATTGCTTATCAGCCCAACGTTGGTCACGACGGTGAATACGGAGCTTACGAGCAGCGTTTAAACCTCTAGGTTGTCCCTTACCTAAGAAAAAGGACGTTTAATACAAAAAAAAAAGGGTCTCTCGGCTACGAAATAAGAAGGAAACAAAAAAGGACAAAAAAAAAAAAAGACACGGACAATGCTTCATGAATGACATTGTTCATTTGATATTGTTTAATTATTCAACATCTCGAAAAAGGGCTAATCTTTTTTCCACAATATTCATCAACATGTCCTCCTTTTCTTTTTCATATATCAACGTATACACATGTTACGTACCCATGATGGATTATGTATTAAAAGAAGGACCATATCTTTGTATTCATACAACTACTATTGTAGCATGCAGACAAAGGGGAGTGATCTTCGCTACTGTTTCAAAAATTCTATTCCGGTCCGGACTTGTCTACGTTTAATTTTGTTTATTCAATACCAACTAGTCAAGCACCATTTGGATACGTTATGCAATCCACCCCTTTTTCAATATATCAGCTATTTATGACCTGTATGCCCTCTTTTAAAAATATGAGAAAAGTCAATGTCACTTAAAAATATAAACAAGCGCGGTCTTTTATTTCCTGCCAATCAACATTGACTTAAAAAACACCTATTTTTGTTTTTTTTTTTTTACTCACTCTTCTTGTTTCCTTTTTGTGTTCTCGCCTTTTCTTCTCATAAAAAAAAAAAGAACTTCCTTCATACAGATAAATGAGCGAAAGTGATGATGAATACGGTCCTGTAGCCGCAACATGGGGCTCTCAGAGTACTACGACTGCCTCAACTGCCTCTTGGCTTACTCTCGTTGATCCCGATGCAAAAACTGGACCTAATGGACTTGGAAGTGGTCAACTTCATCGAAAAGGAAGAAATTTTGTTCCGATATCTGAACAGGATATTCTCGCTCACCGTATGAGTCACGGCTCCTCTAAAAAGAAATTGGGAACTAAAGAAACACCTTTGCCCAAAAAATCAACTCGGAAAATTTCAAACAAACCAGTTAAACGACCTGAAACACCCGTCCAACCATCTCTAACAAGACCATCATCAAAAAACCAAGAGGCAAGTCCTTGGAATTCTTTAAATTTAGTCGAAACGCCCTTTTGGGAAAATGCAAGTGTAAATATTTGTATGTATATATATATATATGTATATGTATATATATATATATATATATATAAAGCTTATCTACAAAGGATGGTCTAACTTCTTAAATAGAATACAATCAATTCGTCATTTTCTAATAAAGACATAGCCGCACCACAATGGCAAACAACAAACTCTTCCCCATTGAATAACACTGCAGCCGTAAAGCAATCAAACACGCTTAAAACGGGAAATAAATGGGCTGGTGGGATTACAAATGAGCCGGTTAAGCAAAACAGTTGGGGGAATAAAAATAATGAATTGAATCAAGATGCAGGCCGAAAATCATCAAATACAAACAGTGATACTGATGGCTGGGGATCATTAGCAAATATATCTGAAAATAAATCGAATGGTTGGGGAGCAGAGAAGAGTAGTAACACGGCCCAGTGGAGTAAAGGAGAGAACGAACCTTCAGATTGGGGAACATCAGATGCTCACAAAACACAGACAATAGATTGGCCTTCAAGTCAAAATACAAAGTCTTCAGTTGACCTGGGAGGATGGGGTGTACAGAATAAACATGAGAATCAGCTTGCTTCGGACGAATGGAACAGCTTTTCTGAAATTGAATCAACCAGACCAAAGACACCTGTATGGCTTGATCCTGATCAAGAAACTGAAAAGGCAAATGGAAAATATCAGTTCTCAAATCCTGGCAAAAAGAAATATTCCGAATTCAAACCTGCCAGCATAATGAGACCCATGAACTATAGCAGAGACAAGGAGATTCCTATACCTACTCAAGTAGCCCCAGCACCGCCGCCAGAAAATTCAGTTGTGGTAACGATCTTTGTGGAATTAAATGACACTTTGAAGATACCTGTGAAAATAAGAGAATTGGATGAGCCTCAGCAGCTGGCTAAAGAGTTTGCAGAAGAAAATAATGTCAACACAGATAGTGTCATTCAGGCACTCACCAAATTATTTGATACGCAGAAGACTGCTGCACTTAAAAAAAAGAGCCAAAAATTGCAAAGAAGAGCTTTCCAACCATCCCACAATACAAAATATTATCCCAAAAAAAGTGTACATAACAATCATACCCATAATTCATCCAAAGATACATTCAACGCAGTTACTCCTCAACAATTTCCATTCACAAGAAGTCAGTATTACTAGTCTATATGTCAAATACAACGAATGAGTAATCAATCTTAATACCTGCTAATAGCAGCCGAGATCTGTGAAGGACTTATATTCAAATTTAACAAATACGTGTTTCTCTTTTAATAAAATCCAACACACTAATGACTGTTTAGGGGATTTCTTTGTCAAAAGACAATTTCTTCGTTGAAAAACTAGAGCTTTATTATTCTTCCACCTGGCTAAATAGGTTTTATCGTATCCTCAATTGGTTAAAACCAAGAGTTTTAACATTGAATTGCTTTCTCTTAAACAGTATTTGTAAACTTTCATCTTGGCTAACCGATGCCCTGATTTATATACTCCAAATATCATTTTACCTTATAGTATTTAATTGAAAATAGGATTTTCTTTTTCCTGCAACATAGCACTAGTCGTTTTTTAGTAAGAGACATAAAGTGTATTACTAGGCCATCGTCGTTATTGCCAAAAGAAGAAACCATACTTCCTCAAAAGAAGCTAAGATTTAGTATGAGGCCTTAAGAGGAGATTGCTTGTCACTACTCTTTGAAACCTTTCGAGTGGTCTTCTCCGTGAATTACTCATATAATATATGAGGATATGCCTCTCTCTCTCTCTCTCTCTCTCTTTTTTTTTTTTTTTTAGTTGTCCTACGTTATATTTTCCTTTGACTGTAAATTTGCGGAAAAGTGGTGTTTTTGATTGATCGACATGACCCAATATTGATGTGATATTCTATGCTAATAAAAATTGGACACAAATCTTTTTTATTTATTGATCTAGTTCTTCTGTAGAATCAAAGAAACGTATAAACAGAAAATGCGCGATATAAGGATGATCTACATTTTTCAAAAAGACCATCAGGTTGCTTTTCAGGGCAACTAAAAAAAGACTTTACATTTTCTGCTGGGACTGTGGTTTTATGCTTAAAGAGAGAAGCCTCACGTGAATTTTCAACTTCAAACATGTCTTTGTGGGTTGTGCCAAAAGGCAGGGATTTTTATCCTGTAAAAAAAAAAATATTGGGTTTTGGTGTAACTTAATTTAAACAAAAAGCATGTGAAAGTAGTGCACTACATACACCAGCACGAAAAAAAACTAAACAAAAAACAAAATGCAGAGTAAAATGTAAAGTGAAATAAAGAATAATGATTTTTTTTTTTTTTTTTTTTTTGCTAACATTTACTTTTCATGTTGACTGAAAACAATTGACCAACTATAAAAAAAAACCTAACTAAACATTGTAACATACGATAACATACAGCAACGACAAACCAATCAAGTTCTCTCAAAGTTTATTTCCACAATGCTCTCCTCTATTGGTTCTGTTTCAATTTTTGCATTTTACCTTCCGTGCGGTGATTGGTGATGAAACGTTTATAGACGACCCTATGGACACAGATGAAGATCCACTATTCATGGATAATTCCAAGGACCTTGGGGAGTCTATGGACATAGACAACTTTATGAACGTGGATCCGTCAGAGTTTGCCCTGCCAGTGGTTTTGGGTAACCGACGCTATGCTTGCATAGCGCCGTCCCGACTTCTTCACCTCCTTGGTACGATAAAAAATAACACACTCTACATTTCATTTGACACTGAATTTTTTTAATATTAGTAAATAACATCATCATTAAACTTGTACATAGTAGTTAATGCTTTAAAAAAGATATGAAACTGAAGAAAATAGATTGTATCTTTATTGACTTGCTGATGAGGATCTCAATACTTATTATATGCAGATTTTGTGATCGTTCAAGACCATGTTACAATCAAGTTCTCAAATCCATTCTGTAGGCAGGGAAATAGAAACTGTATGTATTTGTAGTTCTGGAATAGTCTTGACTGTTATTTTTACTTTATTCTTCTTCAAGACATGTACAGCTAATGAAAACAACTATGTAGTAAGATTTTTTCACTTGTATAGCAATGTTTAAAGAAAAATGGCGTAAAGAAGAAGAAGAAGAAGTCGTCGCTTGCATGAACACAGTTCAACCTTTACACAACGGACAAGAATCATATCCTTGTTTTTAACTACCTATATTTCAAGGACCACACACCATAGATCATCATTATGAAACTTTGGGTGAAGCACTTCAAGGCATGAACTTGGCCAAATTCAGACATCCCAATAAAAAATTAAAAGAAATTAAAAAAATGAAATCAACAAGATGCATTATTCAAAGACTTTAAATTCAAAAGATGAAGTTCTTCGTTATGCTGTAAATAAACATATACTGGTACACTATGCCTATAGGTAAAAAAAAATACATTAAAGATCATTTGTTTATGTGGTTTGTACACCTTTCCAGATGATTTACCAGTGAGTGATGTTATTGGTGGGGATCTCGAAGAAGAACAAGGAAGATAAATATACAGTCGAATGAATTCCTTTATCAAGAACCAATTTCTTTGAACACAATCTATATATTCAAACGCACACAGAGGGACTCATGTGTCATAGATGCACTGGCTTTTCATATTTAATTCATTCATGATGACCTTGTTCTTGACTGGGCTTGTATCAGCCATCTTGTTGGTAACCACAAAGATAGATTTCACTCGATACGATCGTGAAGAAGGCCTTGCTAATTTTGTAAGAGACAGAGAATGAAACAGAAAGAATAGGGTACAAGCCTAAGAGATAAATATCGATGGAAACAAGTACATGAAGATGTATTTCGTCAACTGCCACGATTTATGATCATATCTCCACTGATAGGCACAGATTCGCAACTCGTCATATTATCCGGCGCACTTATCTTGTGAACCATATTGGGCAACCTTGTATAAAATGTGCAACGATCTTGACCACTACCATCTTTTTATACGCCCTAAAATTCTTTATAGCAGGATATAGCAGTGCAAGATAATATGCGAGATACAAAAACAGAGATTGGGTCAGGAAGTTTGTGGTGACATTCAGCATTTAGCCTGATGCAGCCTCGCTCATCCGTAGATTCATCAACACCTTGTTATTTACTACTCTAGCACTTATGTCGTTTCATTTTGTGTGTCTCTCTTACCTTGTTTCGTATCATCTTTGGCCGAAACTGGGAAAATCATCCTAATTCCCCTTGTCGCGTCAACCCTATATCTCGTCCGATTCCTGAAAAGACCTGGTACGTGGAACTCTTGGAAATTGTCACTTTGGGTGGTATCTTGCCCTTTAATTCGATATTTATCAATATATACTGTATATTTACCTCCTTTTGGGCCTGAAAGATTTATTACGTCTACGGCTTCATGTCACTCGTTTTTATTTTCTTGTTGATCGTTTCAGCTTGTGTGACTATTGTCAGAACTTAATTCTTGTTTAATTCTGGATATCATTGATGGTGAATTTTCCAAAAAAAAAAAAAAAAATGTATGGTATTGATACTTTATGTGTGTATGTGTATAGGTATTGGGCCAACTTTATGACATGTGTTTCAACAGCGGGTTTTATATTCACATTATTTTATGGCTAAAACAAAGTAAATTTATATCGTAATAAGAGATAGAGAGTTGATATATTTTAGAATGACTGGTCTGTTCCAAACGGGCTTTTACTTTGGTTATGCACGTTTTATCTGTAGACTTGTTCGTTTGTTAAAAAGAGAAAGAGAGAGTGGTAGTATTTAACTTTCATTTACATAGTTTTTTTTTTTTTTTTTTTTTGGGTATTTGACTGCTTTAAAGTTTGTTCATAAAATATACCAAAACGCCAAGATTGTTTGAACATTGTATAAAACAAAGAACAAAAAATCAGTACAGGAGCTCTTATTCCATATACATGTTTCTGTCAAGTCTGATATCAAAAAAATGTAATAAGTATGATTGAACACCTCTTTTTCTATGTTCTGCAATTGTATATCTACTTCTCTTATTGTAAAAGCAAAAATAAAACATAGGCTCGTCTTTTATACGCATATTGTATTTCTAGGTAGACTTTGTCGCATTCATTTTACTTTTTGTCACTGGCTGTCAGAAAAGTAATAAGTCCGAAATGTTTTCTATGAAGTTCAAATTTACCTTCCATTAGGTCAGGTGAAATATCTCAAACCAAGGCAAAATACGTCATAATAGCAGTTCAATCCCAGATTAACTCATGACGTCACACAGTTGTGAAGATTTGATTGGTTGACTGAACTTCTTTTTTTTTGCAAGGCCAAAAGAATTTTTTTCTCTTCTCTTATTTGAAAAGACGGAAAAAAAATAAGGTTTTTGTTTATTTCTTAAGCTCCACTTTTTTTTCTCTCTAAAATACAATCTTTTTGTTTTGTATTTATCCCCAAAAGAACAAGTCTCAATATCTCAGCAAAAAAAAATAAAAAAAATGGAAAACGCAGTTACGAAAAGCGAAGGAACACCACCCTCTGTGACTTCCAACGTTGAGACTGCCACAAGTCATCCGCCATTTCATTCTTTAGAGCAACTTCATGAAGCAGTTTTGGCAGCTGTCAACAGCCACATGCCTAGTTTTATGGCTAATGAACCACAAATAGTTGAAGAAGACTCACCCAGAAAACAACGCACACACCAGCCTTTGAGTGAGTTGGACACAGCCAAGAAAGAAAGTGTACGTGCTTCCAATAGAGAGCGAAAAAAAAAGTGGCGTATCCACAATGAAGAAAGAAGTAAGAAAACAGCTTTTAGGTTGTTTTCTTTTTTTTAAATTTTTTATTAGATAAGGATAATGATTTGAGGTGCCGAGTGAACAAAAGAGCTAGTAAACTTTATGGTGAAGCAGAGAGCTCAGAGAAAGATAAATGGGCTAAAGAAGAATTCGAGAAGCGTCGTATGAAGCGTGTAGAGAAAGAACGTAGAAAGCACATTGTGAATAACGTCTTGAGTGTTCCCATGCCAGGCGGATCACCCAGTGAGACCAACCATGCGTTGTCTGCTTACTATTCACCTCTACCACAAATTGATAATGCTGCTGCTTCCAAGTTACTGGATTTCCCTGCCGATCTACAACGTCAACTGCTGGAACAATTGAATCATAGTATGCTGGTAAATTACATTTCTGTGATGTGAAAATATTTGTATATAAAATCTAACATCCTTTTCCAGGCGCTAACAAATGGTATACAAAACACTAGTAATGCTAACCAACCAGAAAATGTGGAAGAAAAGCCTATTGTTAACACTGAACCATGTGAAACTGGCGAGCCAGTAAAAACAGAAGAAGACGGATCATTAGAAAATGAAACAAAGAGCTTAAACACATCTGATAAAGAGAAAGATACATCGGTTAATGAAGATGAAAAGATAGAAGTAAAGCAAGAGCCTGATACAAACCAGGAGAAAAAACCAGAATATCCTATGGACGCGGTACTTTCTTTGATGCAATTAAATGCTGCCTGGAGGCAATAATTGTACCCTCTTGTTTATACATGCAAACACATACAACTATTTGGTCACCCACACAGCATAACTTTATTTTTCTTAGCACATCTTAACAATTTACAACACTTCTCTTTCTTAATTCATATATATACAAAGCATAAATCCCAATGCAGAAATATGAATAAACCAAAAAAAAAATGTTTCTAGTAACTTGTTTGAAGTGTGTGTTGCGCTGGATATTCCTTTTTTTTGTGTAATTTTATTCTATAAATATGATACACCTTCAATATATTACAATTGTTTGCTTAATCTTGCTAAATGATAGTTGATTGTGTTTGAGTGCTTTGTTTTGGTAGCCTACGATATGCAGTTGAGCAAATGTAAGTGTGTGTGTGTGTGTGGGTGTGTGTGTTTCTTTTTTTTTCTGTGCAATATACTTACAGGCTTTTGCATGCAGTTAGTTAAGGATTGAGCAACTGCTGCACAGCGACCGTCATTAACACCGGCTGTAGCCCAACATTCGAATAAAGCACCCATTTCAACGATACAAGGGCTTGCTTCGAGCACCTTCTTTGGTCTAACTTTAAGTTGCTTCAATTTCATCTTTTGTCGTTATCAAAGTGAAGAGAGAAAGAGAAAAAAATTGAAGGGGGCGCTGTCACTGAAAAAAAAAAGTCAAAAAAGTCACTTGGCCTTTGATTGGCCAAAGAAACATCTCGGTCGTAAAGTAACAGCATGTTGCTCTTACAAAAGAAGTTATAAGAACAAATGAATAAAAAGGAGGAAAATTCTTTTTTTTTTTTTTATTATTATTATCTTGAAAATCACAAGACCTTCTTGTACAAATAGGACGCATAATTAACCTTCCAATAAGGAGCTAAATTAGTTTACAACAGGATGTCGTCAAAGTTTCTCAAAAATTCAATTTTCTTTGCATTCAAGGGTTGCAAGCCAAATATCGAGATTAATGCAAGTGTAAACCCTAGCCAGAAGAATGGTGTGACCACGGTGGTTGTGAATCTACTGTTCATTATGACATAAGCAGTATTAATTATCGTGTCTGCTGTCAGCATTGTTTTTTTTTTTCCTTTTTTTTTTTACTTTCTTTTTACCTTTTCTTTCTTTTTATACGTATTTTAAAATGACCGATTATCAGCAAAGAAAGTATGATATTGGTAATTGAAGAATAGTATTTTTTTCTCCTTTATATTGATATTTTCCATCAGTTGTTTTTGGTGCAACAGGATTTACTGGCGCGCTTACTGCAGAATATATTGTTGAGTTATTTGACAAAGCAAGTCTCTTATTATGCTCTTTTATACAGCCTCCTAACTTGTTTTTTTAACAGTCTATAAATTGGGCTTTGGCCGGTCGTAGCCTCGCAAAGTTAGAGAAAGTGCGCGACCAATTGGCAGATCTTGATCCCTCAAAGAAAGTAAATCTCCTCTAATGTGTTTTTTTTTTATTATTATTATTCAACTTTTTATGTAGGATCTTGACCTACTCATTGCCGACACTAACCAACCAGAAACACTTGATGAACTTATTTCTCAAACACGTGTTATTATGAGTACTGTTGGTATGTATTCTTTTTTTTTAAAAAAAAGATCACGTCAAATAACAGTGCTGCCCTTTAGGACCTTATGTAAAGTACGGTACACCATTAGTTGAGGCCTGTATTCGACAAAAGACACATTATGTTGATATCACAGGCGAATATGGATGGATGAAGGATATGATTGATCGATTTGATGAAAAGGCCAAACAAGAAAAGGTTCTGATTGTACCTGGTTGTGGGTTTGATTCTGTACCAAGTGATCTGGGCGTCTTTATATTATCCAGTTATATGCAGCAAACTCATAATCTCCATCTATCTCAAGTGAAGAGTTCAGTAATCAAATACAAGGGTGGTATTTCGGGTGGTACGGTCCAATCCCTTTTGGAGGCTGTGACTCAACGAGACAAAGATCATACAGATCCTTATCTTTTGGCTACAAGAAGAGGTGTCGATAGACCTTCATTTTCCTTTCTTCGAAAAGATTACGACTTTGGTGGTCTATGGCAGGGATTGTTCATAATGGCTCCTATCAATGAAAAGGTCGTTCGTAGAAGTTGGTCTATCTGGACAGACCGTGGAAATACTTACGGCAATACCTTTAGCTACAAGTAATCCTAACACCAAAGCTCAAAAAATATTAACACATCTTATAGAGAATATCAAAGCTTTAATTTCTTACCTGGTGTTGTCTACGCTTGTTTCTTGTACACAATTGTACCATTTGCTGTACTGTTAGCTGGGCTACCAGTCATTGGTGAAAAGTTTAAAAATCTCTTGCCTGGATCAGGCTATGGGCCAGACGCAGAGAAGAGAAAAACAGGTTGCTTTGAGATGCAATTTGTAGGAACAGCAGAAACTGAGCCTTATGATGACATTGTTCGCGCTAGAGCTACTGTGAAAGGTAAGACTTGATAGACCAAGTCCTCCCCCACTCATAACTTATAGGTTTTCGTGATCCCGGTTATGGCGATACCTGCCGCATGTTAACCGAGTCTGCTTTAAGTATTATTAAAAGTCCCAAAGACATTCCAGGTAAAGAGGGCGGTGTTTTGACACCAGCAACTGCTTTTGGGCAAATTCTTGTAGATCGTTTGAAGGCAAACGGCGGCATGTTGTTTGAAGTCCAAGACATCCAATAATAAAACTTCATTTTACAAACTCCATTTGTATTGTGATTGGGTAAATCTGAAAGACGTCATTTTAACGGACGCGCGTAAAGAGTCTTCGTAATTTAACCTTCTCAACCTTTTTTTTCTTAAATAAAATATGGACCATTTTCCTGCACACTGGGGCAAGCCTCGCTCACAAACCGTCGACGCCTACAACACTGTTCCTTTGCCTCAAACAGCTCCTGATCATTTAGCTCAATCAGCTTATGGTCCAATGACAAGAACTCAGTAAATGTTCTTCACGTTGTTTACATTTGAAATACTCATTTGTTTTTATAGAAACCCTTTAGTAACAGGTACATCTGTTCTTGCATTCAAGTATAGAGATGGTATTATGATGGCAGCAGATATGCTCGGTAAAGAATATACAGTACCCTACAAGAATACAACTTAACCTTGATATCTAGGTTCATATGGATCTCTGGCCCGTTTTCGTGATATCAAAAGATTACATACCGTCGGTGAGCACACAATCGTTGGTGCATCAGGTGATCTTTCAGATTATCAATATATCCAACATCTTTTAGACTCTCTTATGTAAGATAGTAAATTTTGACGAAGGAAAGGAGAAAGTGTTGACAGTATACTTGATAGGGTCAAAGAACATAATGCAGATGATGGTCACGTCTTAGGCACACCTCATATTTATGAATACTTGTGGAGAGTCTTGTATAATAGAAGATCCAAATTTAACCCTCTTTGGAACTCACTTGTTGTGGGTGGTCTTCACAAAGGTGAAAAATTCCTTGGTTATGTTGATTTAAGAGGAACAACTTACCAATCTACAACGATTGCCACCGGTTTCGGCGCACACTTGGCACAACCTATTTTAAGAAGACGTGTCGAGGGTAGAGAAGATGAATTGACAGAAGAAGAGGCAGTTGAAATTATGAATGAATGTTTACGTGTATTATTTTACAGAGACGCAAGATCCATGAATAAGGTAAGATTGAGAAAAAGTGGGAACACAATGACTTATGTATTTTAAATAGTATCAAATCGCAAAAATCACTGAAAACGGAACACATGTCAGTGAGCCTTATCAATTGGATACTGAATGGAGTTTTGCAGAGACTATTAGTGGTTACGGCGGTCAACGTTAAGACAGTCAATAAAATATTTTTGTTTTTTTATTCCAAGATGCACCATTTTGCTAACCATACAGTGCTTTAAATAGATTTAAGAAAGAAAAAAAACTCAAAAACGGCTTACAATGTTCATAATCCATATACTCTTGTGCAATCCACCCTGTTATCGCGAAAATACGCGTTCCAAACCCGATAATTTCTATATCGGGAGATCTAATGGAAAATTTTTTTTCTGGATAAGGAACAAATCCAAAAAACTAAACATTGAGTCTCTCTCTCTTTCTGTTTTTCTATGTATTTTACTCTATCTTACATTTTACTCAAAACGCCATGTATTAAACATCACAAAATTCATTTTTCTAAGGATATCACTGAGGGTGGCACGATAACGGAAGTTGAATCTAACTTTCTCACGGTGTACAGCCATTGTGTTGGCTGATAAATTTTTTAACATTTTCTGTTTTCCCTTTTTTTGCTTTTTATTTCCTATTTTGCAAATGGCAGTTATAGATCCCAGTAGTCTTTCCAACCTTTCAGAAGTCTTGACCAAGCACCTTCACTTGAACTGGAACATCTCTTTTGATGAAAAGAAGATTAGTGGCCATGTTCTTTTGGATATGGTCACCTTAGTCCCTAACGTGTCAAAGGTTGTTTTGGATACCAGCTACCTTGAATTGAAGGGTGTCTCTTTAAACGGACAAGAACTTGAGGTAAATAGAAAAAAAAAAAAAAAAGAGAGAGAGAGAATACAATGTTTGAGAAACTCATAGCGTATATGTGTTTAGTTCCAAGTTGCTGAACGCCATGTCAGTCTCGGTTCTGCTTTGACTGTTCTCTTCAAAGAGCCTTTAGCTGAAAACACTGCTTTCCAACTCAAGGTTGAATACTCTACTACAGAAAAATGCACTGCTGTTCAATATTTAGAACCAGAGTAAATAGTTGAATGAAACGTAAAGAAGGAGAGTATTGACACGTTTCTTTTTTTTAAAAAAAAAAAAAAAATAGACAAACAGTAGGCAAGAAGCACCCTTATTTGTTTTCTCAATGTCAAGCTGTAAGTAATAATAAAAATAAGGGATGCCTCTAATACTTTATAGATTCACGCTCGTGCCTTTGCACCTCTTCAAGATTCACCTTCTGTCAAGTTGACATACTCTGCCTCTGTTACTTCACCTTTGCCTGTTGTTATGTCTTCTCTTTTAACATCCAGCGATGACAACCAAGACGGTACCAAGACCTATCACTTTAAGCAAAACACAACCATTCCTTCCTATTTGATTGCTATTGCAGCTGGTAACTTGGCTAGTCGTGAAATCGGCCCTCGTTCCAGCGTTTGGTGTGAACCTGAAGTTGTCGATCAGGCTGCCTGGGAATTTGACGTAAGTTTTTTGTGTAAGAGAATGGGTAGGTAAATAACGCGTTATTTATAGGACACAGAAAAGTTCATTGCTACAGGTGAAAGCCTTTTGACTCCCTATGAATGGGGTCGTTATGATCTTTTGGTCTTGCCCCCCTCTTTTCCCTACGGTGGTATGGAGGTAACTTAAAATTGACAGCTGTGTTCAAACAAACAAACAAAAAAACTTACCATGTCTGTAGAACCCATGTTTGACTTTTGTTACACCTACTCTCTTAGCTGGTAATTTAAAAAAAAATGAATATTTGTAGAATAAAGAGAAACTGACAATATATTGCTTAGGTGACAAAAGTGCTGTTGATGTTGTAGCCCACGAAATTGCTCACAGTTGGATGGGTAACTTGGTAACGACAGCTAATTGGGAACATTTCTGGTTAAATGAAGGTTGGACTGTGTTTATTGAACGCAAGATTGCAGGTAAAACAAAATGTTTTTTCGACCAAGGTTAGACATTAATTTTTTTTTTTTTAAAGCACGTCTTCATGGTGAGCCTGAAAGACAATTCAGTTCCATCATTGGTTGGAAAGCATTGAAAGAAAGTGTTGAGCTCTTTGGTGAGACCTCTCCTGCTACCATCTTGAAGCCTGATTTAAGCAGTGGTATTGATCCCGATGACTATTTCAGTTCTATCCCTTATGGTAATTATTGTCGAGAATTTTTTTTTTTTTTAATCCATTTTGAATAGAAAAGGGATTCAATTTGCTTTATCACATCGAAAAGGTAGTCGGTGGACCCAGTGTGTTTGAGCCTTACATGAAAGCACACGTAGAGAACTTTGCCTCTAAATCTATTACCACTGAACAGTGGTTAGATCACCTTTTCTCATACATGGAAACCCACCACGGCAAGGAAACCGTTGAAAAATTGAACACAATCGACTTTGATCGCTGGATTAACGGCACTGGTATGCCTCACGTTGACCCTCAATTTGACACCAGCCTCGCTGACGCTTGTTATGATCTTGCCAAGCGTTGGGATGAATCTCGTGAAGGAGGTCTTGAGTCTTTCTCATCAAAGGATATTGAAAAGTTTACCTCAACTCAAAAGAGTAAGTAGAGTTATAAATAATCAAATGCTCATGTGTTAATAGTTGTCTTTTTGGAACGTTTGACGGATTGTGAACCTTTCCCTCACCAAGTCCTTGAAAAGATGGATGAATTGTACGAGATGACACCTATTCGCAATGCTGATATTCGTTTCCGTTGGCAACAGCTTTGTGTTATGGCCAGTTATGAAAAGATCTACCCTAGTGTCATTGAGTTCATCACTGAACAAGGCCGTATGAAATTTGTTCGTCCTCTTTACCGATACCTTTACAGAGCTAAGAATGGTTCCAAGTTGGCTCAAGACACTTATCTCGAACACAAGAAATTCTACCATCCCATTGCTGCTCAACTCATTGAAAAAGATATTGATTTAAAGCAATAAATGCGTCTATAGTTTCTATTTTATACAATATATTTACAAGTAAATGAAAAAGTAAAATTAATTATGGAAAGCATCTCTCCAAGATTTTAAGTTGGAAGGAATACGTTTCCAGGTAGAGGGTCTAAACATACTGACCCCTTCGAGAGGATCTTTCTTCTTGTTATCTTCATTATCCATTCCATCCCTGTCATATCTATCAATTAGATTAACCGCTTCTGCACACGCAAACAATGCCGTCTTTTTTTTTTTTTTTTTTTTACCTTAAGAATGCTTCACGACCTGAAATCAAATCTACTTCGGCCAAAGGAATCACCTTGGATTTCTTAACAAGCTTATAGCCCAAGTAAAAGATAAGGACAAGAGGAATACCGATATAACAAGCAATAATATCAGAAGCTACAACAGGAGTAGCTGTCCAGGCATCATAACCTTGACCTACCAACACAAACAGACAAACAAAGAAGGCAAAGATAGGACCCAAGGGGAAAAGACGAGCTCTAAAAGGTAAATCTTCTACCTTGTAACCTTGCAATACATAGGCACGACGGAAACGCCAATGAGCGGCAGCAATACCCAACCAAGCAATGAAACCAGCCACACCTGAGATGTTGAGCAACCAGTTATAAACAACACCATTACCAAACAGGGAGGTCAAGAAGGCAAGCATACCAATGACGGCTGTCAAAAGGACACAGTAGATGGGAATACCGTTTTTGGTAATCCTTTTAAAAAACTTGGGTGCCTTTCCTTCGTTAGCAAGATCAAGAAGTGTACGACTGGAGGCATATAAACCAGAGTTACCAGCAGAAAGGACAGTGGTTAAAATAACAGCGTTCATTACATCTAATGAAAAAAAAAAAAAAAAAAAAAAAAAAAAAAAAATGAATTAAAATGCTTCTTTTCTTTTGTATCACTTACGTGCTGCAGGGTCAATACCAGCCTTGATGAACACAAGAGTAAATGGAGACACAGCAATATCAGTAACATCTGAGCTCAAAAGTGAAGGGTCATCATAGGGAATGATGAGACCAATTATAAGAATAGAGAGGATATAAAATAAGATGATACGCCAGAATACTTGTTTGATGGCTCTGGGTACATTTTGTCGCGGGTTGTCACTTTCACCTGCAGCTACACCAATCAATTCAGTACCTTGGAAAGAGAAACCAGCGGTCAAAAAGGTGCTCAACACACCAAGACCTTGGACACCTCCAGAGTTGAATGTTCCAGTTCCGTAATAGTGACCACCAAGCACACCGGTATCAACTAAGATACCCAAAATGATAAAGACAATAACTGTCAAGACCTTAATCAAAGCGAACCAGTATTCTGCTTCACCTATAAACACACAAAAAAAAAAAAAAAAAAAAAAAAAAAAAAAAATGAATTAGTTATAACGTCACTGGATCCTAAATGCATGATGTTTACCGTAGCCCTTGACAGAAAACAGGTTCAGAGCAAGAATGATGAGTAAAAATACAATAGACCAAACATAGTTAGGAACATGAGGTAACCAATAAGCCATAACCATTGAACCTGCGGTCTTTTGTTTCCAAAGTTTAGAAGTCATGTTAATGTGTTGTATATATCTCTTACCAATTCAACAGCTACAGTAACAGCCCAATTGTACCAATAATTCCAACCTAAAGCAAACCCAACAGCAGGATCAATGAATCGACCTGCATAATTATTGAAACTTCCAGAAATGGGCAAGAAGGTTGCCTACAGAAAAACAATAAGATAAAAGAGATTATATTATAAACATACCATTTCACCAAGACATTCCATCATAAAGAAAACCATGATACCAATTAAAGCATAAGCAATTAAAGCACCAGCTGGACCAGCGCTTGCAACAGAAGATCCTGAAGCCAAGAAAAGACCTGTACCAATCGTACCACCAAGCGAAATCATGGTCAACTGTAAATAAATGTGAGTGTCGTACAAATCAAACAATGTAAATTATTATTTTACATGACGAGCTTTCAATCCTCTTTGTAAAGCGGGTTTATCTTCAGACATGTCAGATACAGATCCATTAGTGATAGAGCCATTGCCTTTACGGCTCACGTAGCTGGAAGATGAGCTTTTGGTGTAATCATGTTTCACATCGTCCAGATCAATTTCTTCTACAACTTCTCTGCTGCTTTCAGCCTTTCTAATGGACTTTTTTCTTCCATTAAACATATTTCAAAAATAAAGTAAAGTGTACAAAGAAGAAGAAGAAAAAATAATAATTATGAAATTAAGCTCAGAAGAAAAAGTTTTTTTTTTTAGGCAAATATCCAAATAAGTCAATACAAGAGAGATTATCAAATTCACTTCCAGCAATGTGCTGCAAAACTCAAAGTGGAATAAATTTTGTTCTTTGTTACACGATTATTATAATCGCCGACATTTTGTTTATACCAAGTTTATTCTTTGGATCATCCCAAATTATATATGAATGGAAAGACCAGACAGGTCATCATAATGCTTACAAGCTTATGATCATGTATTAGAGAGAACTCCATGTTAAAAAAAAAACATGAGAAAATTTGACAGGTGGAAGTTTTTTGTTTATTCCCTCGTTTATAGAAGGAAAGGCATCCATTAACAATAGGTATGTTTTTGATGGTATCAATTAATTCGTTCATATTTGCAAGCTTGGGAATATTGTTCAGCAAATTGAACCCTTCCGTTTTAAGCTTATATTTTTTTTTTTTTTTTTGAGATATGTTTTGTAGGTCTCAAATTCAATACATCGTCATTACAACTGAAAGGTATATAAAGGATTATGTTACGATTGAACTTACCATTTGTCAATAAACATCCTCAGTTTCTCTGAGTTATTTGTATCTTGTTTCCTTTTACTTGGTTCTTCTTGAACAATATCAGATTGTATCTAATTAGTCAAATTTAGGCAGATGGATAGCTTTGTTAACATTCCGATTGCTTTAGGCCAAAAAAAAAGAAGAAAAAAGGTACTCTATGTAGCAATAATACCTTGTGAAATGTACAGACCTTTAAAATTCTATTGTTGATTACTGGATTAACAAGGTGATTACCCATAACGCTGTTAACTAAGCCAAGAAAATACTTGGTCTTTTTTTTTAATTTTTTTCGTGGTTCTCTTGTCTTTCTTCGAATTCTAAAAGCTATTATAATGTTCTTTCAATTGTGCTTTGAAAGTTCGAAATTCGTATGTAACACAGGTAATCCGGATCACTGACCACAGTCGTAAAACATAGATTGCATAATGAGAAGTCCTTAATGCACCGTACCCAGAGATTGACGAAACACACACAAAAGCTACTGGATAAAGAATAAACTTACTTGGAAGCGCCATTATTTAGTTTTGATTGAAAGAAAAGAAAAAGAAGTAAGAATAAGAAGTCTTTTTATTTCTTTTTGGATGCTTCTTTGTTTTCAAAAACAAAGGGCACATGACATTAACTTGCATGAAAAATTACCCGCTTCATATAACGACTTTATTTTTCTTCTTCATTCGCTTGGCTCAAGCATACTGGCAAAAATAATATAATGACTGTATACTGTTGAAAGACTAAATACTGTGGCCAGTGACCCAGTTTTTTTTTTTTTTTTTTTTTTTTTTTTTTTCTATTAAGGCTCTGCAAGAGATTACAAAAGAAAACCAAAAGACATTGTTGGTTGGATCCAATGATCATAGTGGAAACCTTTCCCACGAAAACTTCTTTGATCCTGGGAATCAATTTGAAATTAACTATTGAAGCGGCACTTTCAGTTATGCCTTGGCAAGGAAAAATAGCAAAACACGCAATTCGTGCTTTATTTAAAGTAGCCTGCAATAAACACGCACATTGATGTCGCAGCGAGCGCGTTTACTGTTCCTTCTTCTATTTTGGTGCGTGTAATGAATAATTTGGGACTAGGAGGTCTTGAATATTTCAAAATGTGTATCACAGTTCAATATAAACTAATGTTTTGAACGCTCGCTATTTTTGACCTTTTTTGGTTAAATATTTGGAGGCAGCTGAGTGAGAAGAAATCTCAAGAAGCTTAACAAAATGGACATTTAATGTGAAATGTAATCGAAAGTCTAAAATGATTCCAACAAATGCTCCCTAACTAAAATTGGACAATTTGCAGTCAAATGCTACTGTTATCTGATCCGTTTTAGCACGTAGCAATGCGAGGCACAGTGGCTTAAAGAGGGGTGTACAAATCTAAGATGAGGGCGTCCAAGATCTATTATCGTGGGATTCCTCCAAGTCGCACAATGTCGGCCAACGGAGGTTGGTTCCGTTAACATTTACTACCCTGTATTGTTCACTTTAGAATCACACATCACTTTTGTATTCAAAATCAACATAAACTAGACCAAATAAAAAATGTAAGGGCATTTTTAAGCACAATATACTCAGGAAATGAACACAAAAAGCTCTTTATGAGAATACTATTGCTTACCTTTTTTAATTTGGAGCAATTGATCCTTCATAGGCTGTATTTTTTAAATACATTGTTTCGTCAGTTAAGGATGTTGTAAAAGATCTAAAACAAAACGACGTATTACTTGAGTCTTATTGTTCTTCTTCTTTTTCTTCGATGCATTTTTTTTTTTTTTTTATTTGTTTCTATATTTTTAATGAAAAACATGATCATCAAGGACTTTTTTGCTGGCAACTGGGTGTAGTGCCATTGAATGGTTCACAAAATCAGAACAATAGCAAACGATCAATTATATAATTTGCTGTCCAAATATAAGATTTTCTTTAAGGAATTGCATTCTATGTAAATATTATATTCAAAGATATGTGTTATAGATGCATGCAATATTTTAATCACAGGAAGACCTATGGCAATAGATTATCTGACTTTATGACACACAGCATGTATTAACTTGTTTGAATAATACATAGTGAAAGACTCATTTTCTATCAGACATCAGCCAGAGACACTATGAAATAATAATAATAATAAAAAATTGAGATTGATAGACGTATTTTAGGATGATTTTTTGCGGTTTTAATCAACAAATTACAAAAGAACGAATTTCATTGTCCGTGCAGGGCCGCATGATCTATTTCTGGATTAATTGGATGTAAAATCTCCCCCCCTCTTTTTTTTATTTTTTTTTATTTAATTTCAGGAGAATAACATAAACATCATTTTTTCTTTCTTTTACACTAATTATGCCAATGATCGACAATAACCCAACACTTGTTTCAGCAGAAATAAACAGATCCTTGCCTACCTTACGGCGATCCAGTTTTTCAACCGAGAATTCCTCTGCAGATTCGTTTGAAGATAAGCCGTTGATGACACAAAGATCATTCCCCAACTTGAAGCTGAGAAATAAGAGGTCAAATATAAGTGAAGATAGCTCAAAATATGCAAGCGAAAAGAGAAATCAGGATTTCCACGTGCTTTTTAGAAGTATTCCTGACCAAGAAAGATTAATTGAAGGTAATAAGTGATAAATTCATTCATTGGCTCATATTCTTTATAGACTATGGATGTGCACTTCAAAAGGAAATATTACTTCAGGGACGTGTCTATATTTCACAAAACCACATTTGCTTTAACGCCAACATATTTGGATGGATAACAAATGTAATATTCATTTCACCATTTCAAAGTCTTACCCTTTTTTTTTTAGCTGGTAATTGCATTTGCTGATATTGAGGAGATTGAAAAAAGATCGACAGCTATCTTTATACCCAATGCAATACTCATCACTACAGCTACTTCGAAGGTAAAATCAAAGAATCAAACAAACACTAACTTCTTTAGCACTTCTTTGCTTCATTCTTATCACGTGACCAAGCTTATGACCAAATGATTGATCTCTGGAAAGCTTCTCGCTCTACTGGCAACAATGATGAAGACACGGGGGACTCTGATGATTCTTCTCTTCCTTCATTAGAAGGTGATTATCTTTCGAATCAATCGGATATACAAGACAACCAAATATCATCAGCCTCTTTACCGGCACCAACCCAAACAGCCGCCCAAGATGAATTGACAAGGCGTAGAGCTATTTCAGATACAGGGGCACAGCCCAGTTTACAAACCAACACCGTGCAAAAAAAAGAGACAACTGAATGTGATTGCAGTAAAAATGAGCAGCACTTTCCTACGGTTGTTCTAGATCATATTTATCCCACAACCATTGAAACAATGTACCATTTACTATATAACAGCAATTTTATGAATCAATTTTTATCAGAAGTAGAGAAGAGCACTGGTAAAGTGACAACCATAGATTATATTTACTCATCCTTTTAGATGTTTCTATCGGTCAATGGACAAAAGTAGATGAAGTTGAAGATTTGGAGTACACCAGAGAATCATCTTATATTAAATATTTGGGTGGTTCTATTGGCCCTAAATCTACAAAATGTTATTTAAAAGAAGATATGATTCATCTTGATATGAACGATTATATCTCACAACTCACCGTAACTCAAACACCCGATGTTCCTTCTGGTAGCTCTTTCAATGTCAAGACAAGAACCTGTATTTCTTATGTAGGTCAACGCCAAGTACGTGTGCTGGTCACCGTTCTTGTAGAATTCACTAAATCATCTTGGCTAAAATGTAAGCAATATAAACACTATATAAACACTAATATCCTTTTATAGCTACCATTGAAAAAGCGTCTATAGATGGCCAACAAAACTTTTACAAGAGCCTAGACTCAGCCGTAAGAAATTATTTGGATCAACAACAGAATGAACCCAAAAAACGAAGACATCCACATAAATCACACAAAAAAATAGCAAAACCTTTTGTTCAGCAACTATCATCATCGCCAGTAGCCAAAGAGACCCATTCATACACATCCTTTATTGACCCATCTCAAATTCTAGTTGTATTCATGGTTGTCATGGTGATCGTCAATATCTATATGGCAACCAAAATGGCCCATGTGGATAGGAGACTAAGCCAATTTCACAGGAACCAAAACAGTAATTACTATAGTTCAATCTGGAGCATGCTGGATAATGACAAGGAGGATGATTGGTTAGTTTCATCAAAAGACAAGCTGGACCACCAAATGATTGAGCTTGAAAAAATGATAAAAAGAGCAGGTCGAGATATACAACAGATTACAAGCGAAGTAAAGTTTCAAAGAGAAAAAATAGGCATTCAATAAAACATAGCCCGGTCTTCTTTACAATGATCCATTATATTAATGCGGACGCATTTGAATTTTACATCAAACTGGCATAACAGTAATACTTTCTACACACAAAAAAAAAAAAAAAAAAAAAAAAAAAAAAATTGATTTATTATCGTCTAATTAGGCTGAGAAATTCTTCTCGTGTCCTGGGATTACTTCTAAACACTCCCATCATACAGCTTGTAATGGTTGAACTACCAGGTTTCTAAAATAAGAAATTAGCCCTTGAACTTTAAAGAGAAAAAACAAGATTGTGTTACCTGGACCCCTCTACCAATAAGAAAAGAAAAAGGGTGGGAAATTAGTTCCAAAAATTCCCACAATTCAATTACTCTATCCTTACCGTGAACACATGCATAAGTGAGAGCATTCCATAACCACTGCTACACCTTGAGGTTTTAACATTTCCATTAGTGCGGAAGCCACTTGCTTTGTCATTCTTTCTTGCACTTGTAATCTGTAACGGAACATTAGTATGTTATTGTGCAGCCTGAACTAAATACCTTCTAGAAAACATTTCAGCAATACGGGCAAGTTTACTTAAACCAACCACTCTACGGTTGGGGATATATGCAATACTGATCTTTCCCATGAAAGGAACCATATGATGCTCACATAATGAAAACACATCAACATCTTTTACCAATACCATTTCATCGTGATCTAATATCAATTGCATCAATACCCTCCCCCACTCTCCTTCCATATTATGTTACCTTCTTCGAACACAGCATCATTAACCACATCTATAGATAAATAAATAAAAGACATCAGTTATATACTCATAAACTGCGTACTTTTTGAACTTACCGCGAATGTCTTGTTCATAACCCTTGGTGAAGAACATCAGCGCCTTTGCATATCTGTCAGGTGTCTTCAACAAGCCTTCTCTTTCGGGATCCTCACCAATACATGTCAGTATTGTTTTCACAGCATCCGCCATCTTTTTCTCTCTTTCCGATCTTTGCTCAGCCGTTTCATCTCTTCTTTCCCTGGCTCCTAGACCTATATTTTTCATTAATTGGATTCATCGTGTTAATATCCTTACTTGGCCAACTCATCCCATCATTTTCAATAGATGAAGTTGCTCTTTCTGTAATAGTTTTGATTTCTTCTTTAGGTAATGCTGACATTTTTTTTTCAATTATTTTAGTAAACAAGAGAGAAAAAAAAAAAGAAAAAAAAAAAGAACTTTTGAATGAACAAGATGAGATTGAAGCTTGAATGGGGTGACTGTAAATCTTACGCATTTTCATTGGACAATCTTTACGCTTTCCATGATCGCTTTTTAGTGTAACGTTTTATCCAATAGAGAATCAGCGGAACAATTACTTAAATATTTCCCATTATTCAATGGAAAATAAACAATGAGTGACACACTTTAGAGTGAAAGTAAAATAGAATTAAAGCACAAGCACTGTATCGTAATAGGTCTAAATGTCATTATGCTTTTTCTCCTTATGCAGGAGTCCAAAAAAGAAACTAGCTTAAAGAATTGGTCTTTGAATTGTGTCCATATAATCAAAGGCATTTAGAAAGAGATCAATTGGTTTAGTATGTGGGAGACATCTTGTCAATAAAAAAGATGAACACGTACGTCGGGTATTTAAAAGATACTATGCAGCCAAAAAAAAAAAAAAAAAATGCTTAGCACATGCGAGAGGGAAAAAAAAAAAAAAAAAAATATGTTATTACAAGTCTTAATGTGTATTGATACGAAAAGCCTTGTAGAAAAGAGGATAGTGTCATATTGATGTTATTAATATATAAACATACAGTAGCCGTTCGATTTAAAGGTGATCAAAATTTTCGGAAACCTCACCTTTAAACCGAGAGTACTCTTATATCGAACACTTATATCGCGCGGCTACTGTATTAGTCCTTAGAAGTGAATGATAGTTATTATTGGATACTATATTACGATGCATTATTGACCTGAATAACATACCCCTAGTCCATCTATAAAACATCAAATAAGCAGACAAATGATATTCTTTTTTCTTGACAAGTATTTCTGTTTCGTTTGAATTGTGATTGAACTGTCGTATACTAATTGAAAGCCTTCTTTTTTTTTTTGTCAATTACAGCACTAACAAAGACATTTTGATCCTTTTAATAAAAATCCAAGACTGTAACTTATTTAGCCCAAGCTCGTTTCCTTTTCCTATTAAACGAATAAAGAAAGAATAATGTGTATCCATCCCTGTTGCAAAAAAAAAAAAAAAAAAAAAAAAAA
>JNDS01005451.1:0-29466 GCA_000697035.1 Rhizopus stolonifer B9770
GGAAAAAAAAAAAAAAAATAAAAAAAAAAAAAAAAAAAAAAAAAAGATATAAAAAGAGAAGCATTAGTTTCTCTGTCTTGTTATCTAAATCATCTTTAAATTATGAAACTCGCCTTCTTTTTCACTCTTGCTTCTGCTGTTACTTTATCTATGGCTGCTCCCGCTATTAAAGAGAAAAATACCAAGGATATTTTCCATATCATTTCCCCTGCCAAAAGTGTAACCTACCAAATGGGTAGAACGTAAGTTTATAAAATACGCGTTCTTTTTTTTTTTTTTTTTTTTTTTTTTTTTTTCTCTCTCTCTCTTTTTCTAAAAAAAAAAAAACTCTTTTGTCATTTAGAGGACAAGTTTCTTGGGAAAATGGTGTTGCCGGTACTTTGACTATCAATGTTGTTGATTGTGCCGATCCTAAAAATGTGAAGCCTACTCAGTGGACTGCTACTTACCCAAGTTCTACTGGTCCTGGCTCTTACACTTTACCTGTAAGTATTAGGGAAGAAGGGAAAACGCGACTATATAGCTTACTTTATATTGTTTAGATCACCCCTGCCTTGAACTCCAAACAAACTTATTGTTTCGAACTTGTACACAAAAAGTAAGACCTTGATTGAAATACCCTCTTTGACATCTCTTTAATTTTTTTTTTTTTCTTTCTTTCTTAGAAACAAGTATTATTCTCACAGTTTCAAGATTGATGATGGTATTGCCACCCTTCATTAAGTAGATATGTCTATTGAAATCATATTCTTTATAAAAAAAACGTCCATTGTTTTTTGTTTTTTTTGTTTTTGTTTTTTTTTTTTTTTTTTTTTTTTTTTTTTTGTCTTCAATAGTTTCATATTGTGTACCTAATATTTTAGTAACATTATACGCGAGTAGTATTTTTTAAAAAAAAAAAAAAAAAGAAAGAAAGAAAAAAAAAAAGAAAAAGAAAAGACGATACATGGTAGTAACTACAGATCTGAAAGTTAATTTTTGGCCCCAATATGACACAAAACAGTTGTGATAATATCTTGTGTGGATCAGATCTCTCCGAACTAAAGGGCACAGTTATAAGATGTTGAAGACAATCAACAAGAACGCCAGGTTTGCCAAAGACAAATAATAAAATTTCTCCAGTTCAGTGAATAAGCAGAAATTACACTTGAAAGATTTCTTTGTTTTACTCATTCAAATTAAACAAAAGTCAACTTTTTAAACATCCTGAAGCAAGTTGTATACTCCGGTCTATGATCGCTTATTTCACTTACAGATATGTAAGCATATAAGCATTGCACAAGTCAGTTCAGAAGAAAAAAAAAACACCGTTGTTATGTGGTAGTGAATGAGTGGCATAAAATATGTAAGATAAAAGCAATATGTCAAAACTATAAATTCTATTTAAGCACAGATATTTTTGTAAGGAGAAAGATCCAGAAACCGCGCAAAAAAAAAGAAAAAAAAAAAAACTGTGTTTTAAAATAAATGATGGTGTAACATTGAATTTTCCAGGCATAAAAAATCACAAAAAAGAAATAAGGAGCAGTAGGCTTGTAAGGAGATACTTTATGGATCAGAAAAATAAATGAAAACAGAAGGATTTTTTTTTTCCTTTTTTTTTTTTTTTTTTTTTACTAATTCAATATATATTTTATGGAAACAGTATCCGCTGTTTGTAATCCACTGGCAAGAGCTAAGAACACTACAAATTTACTGGACAGAACAAATCAAGACCAATTGACATTAGAGGAACAATTAGCCATAGATTACATTAATACAACCTTAGGAATAGATATTTTACCTGGAAACTTACAAAAAGAACTAAAGGATGGTGTTGTTTTATGCAAGTAAGCAATTTCCTTTTTAATCAAACATTAAAGCTCCCCTCTCCCCCTAAACAAACATCTTGAAAGCCTTGTCAATAAAATCAAGCCAGGAACTATAAAATCAATTGGACAAAAGAAAGACTACACTTTTATTCAAGTAGGTATAAGAAAAAAAAACAAGTAATATTAATTTGATTGAATGTCTTTTAACTTTAGCTGGATAACATTACACGATTTCTACAAGGTGCACGACAGGTAACAGAATTGTTGTATAAATCATATATATTTTTTTTTTCTTTTTTTAAACTTTAAATGTAGCTTGGCTTAAAGGAATCGCAGCTATTTGAAACAACCGATCTTTTCAGTGCCAAGAACATGTTATCAGTATGAGAATATCAATATAAAACAATAAATTTTTAGCTCAACTATTTTTAAAAGGTCTCACATACTATCTTATCCTTATCAGAATTATCACTGAATTTCTGCTCCACAAACAGTCAACCACTTTTAACAGTTAAATCTAGTCCTAAAGAACAAATAACTCTTGATGGTAAGTCATATCTATTGATTTTTTTTTTTTTTTTTTTTTTTTTTTTTTTTTTTTACTCTACAAAATAAAACAGGAGGTGATCAATTCGGAAACAAGCATCGAAATATTCATGAAATATTCAGTAAAGATCAAAAAGTAAAAAATCTACAACTGTCAATCAATGTATCTCCAGAAAACACAAAGGATGAGCTGGGCAAGTATATAGACATACAGGACCACTTTTATTTTCATTTTTTAACAAGAAAATAGGCTCATCTGGTTCTCTTTCAAATTGTACCCACCCTCTAAAACCCCCCTTGAGGCATAACAAAGCTCCTAATTCAGCCAACTCACTAAAGATTAATAGCAGCGTCAGCTGTTTCAATGACAAAAAAAGACGCCCATCAGCCCCTACTATTCCAAATCCTTCACGTATAAAAGACACTGACAATGAAGATATTTTTTTCATAAATCCAGAAGATCAACCCAAGAAAAGACAAGAAGATACACAGAATGTTTCTTTGTCCGGCGATTATACATTGTCTTTATCAGAGCGTAATTCAGACTCTAGACCAACAACAACAACAACAACAACAACAACAACAACAACAACAACAACAACAATGATGACAGAAGGAAAGGTTATTCTTGTAGACGAACAGAACCAAGTGACAACACAATATGTAACAATAAGAAAGAAAGAAAGAGAAAGAAAAAAGACATACATTAACACTCTATATTATAGCAACTAGGAAATTGTATTGGAAAGGGACAATTTGGCTCTGTATATAGGTAAACATGACCAAGATATAAAATTGTATCTGTTAATTTTTATTCGTAAATACCTAGAGCCCTTGATCTGTCTACAGGTGAAGTTGTTGCAATCAAAAGAGTTGAAATGGAAGAAGAAGAGCTACATAAAGAAATTATGGTACATTAGAATAAAGAAGAGGGGAGGGGAATATTAATTGATATTAAAAAAAAAAAAGAAAAAGAAAAAAAAAAAAACTTACTTTATTGTAGAAAGAGGTCAATATTTTGAAAACGTTAACACATACCAACGTGGTAAAATATGTTGGGTTTGTTTGTGATAATAGTCATATGAACATCATTTTAGAGTAAGAAAAAAAAAAAAAAAAAAAAAGGGTTAAACACAATGTCTCTTATACACACACACACACAAAAAAAAAAAAACATAGGTATGCAGAGAATGGTTCTTTGATGTCAACACTAAAATCATTCGGCGCGTTTCCGGAAAAGTTGGTGGCTTCGTTTTGTACAAAGATTTTGAGAGGGTTAGAGTACTTGCATTTGAACGACGTTGTACATTGTGACCTGAAGGCTGCAAACATTTTGACAACAAAAACAGGGGATGTTAAACTAACTGACTTTGGTGTGTCCTTAAATTTGAAAATCAAATCCATGGATAATGATTCTGTATCAGGAACACCTTATTGGAGTAAAACTCAAACTGATACAATCATTTTCCTATGTTTAATTTTTTTTTTTTTTTTTTTTTTTTTTTGATAGTGGCACCAGAAGTAATTGAGCTGAAGGGCGCAACTGTAAAATCTGACGTATGGTCCCTTGGATGTACTCTAATTGAATTAGTAACTGGCAAACCTCCATACATTGATCTACTTCCTATGTCAGCTATGTTTCGTATAGTTGAAGATGACTACCCACCCTTACCGGAGAATATATCCGAGGTAAGAAAGAAAGAAAAACAAAGCTTATAATAACCTTTTATTTTAGGAAATGCATGATTTCTTATTATGTTGTTTCCAAAAGAACCCAGAAGAGCGATCGTCTAGTAAAGATTTACAAGAGCATTTATGGATCACAAAAAACCTCAAAATAAAGCAAAAGAGTAAGTGTACAACCTTTCTTTAATAATAATAAAAAAAAAAATGTTAATTATCAGCTTATATCATCCATGAGCTTAGATGTCGTAAATGGTAGTAATGATTTAGGCTTGTATCACCAAACAGACGAACAATCTCATGCGAACAAGATGGCACGTGTAACTACAACACAAGAACTTGAACAGTACTACAGCTCAAATGTGACAGAAGTAATGCCTATTTTTGACGAAAGTAGTGATGATAACGACCATAAATTTGTTAAGAACACTCTCAATATAGGTAAGCAACATATGTCAAAGGTAACACTTAAAAAATTGTAGAATGTAAAGTGTGTAATCAAATGGTGAACGAAGATTCTAAGCTTTGTGAAGGTGCTTTAAAGATTGGATTTGTTTCAATTTTACTTATATCTCAATAGTATGTCTATTGGTCTGTCATAAAGAATGCAAGAAAGATGCATTTTCCTGCCCTCCTAAAGTGAATGACCAGCAACCTTCTTACGACGTGAGTTTTTTTTTTTTTTTTTTTTTTTTTTCATGTTTCAAGATATTCTTAATGAATTTATTAGCAAATTCTTTTAGCAAAAGTCTATAATACAAACTTTAAAAGGAATAGGCTTCACGGAGCCAAAAACAGCAATAGTACCATTAAAGAACGTGGCCATCATTCTTCTCCTTCCACTTTACGCAATTTCCCTCAAGCAGGTTCATTTCGTAAAAATCCTCGGGGATATTCACAAGATGCGTTTGATATGCCATCAAAAGATACCATTGGAGGTAGTTTGAAATCAAGTGATAAAAAGCGTCTACTTAAAAAACGACAAGACGAACAGTGCATCGTCAGTTAGAGTTTTGCTTGCCCTTTTTTTTTAAAAAAAAAAATAAATTCATTATCCGATTTTTTTTTTAATTTCCATTAATTGCATTGGCAATTTTATTCACCTTTTTCTCTTTTTACCTTTTCTGTTTATTAAGAAAAAAAAAAAAAAAAAGACAACACTAAATGGCAAAATCAAAAACAAAGCAATCACTCCCACTCCATAAAATAATTATGGTTGGTTCTGGTGGTGTTGGAAAATCCGCACTAACTTTACAATACATGTATGGTGATTTTGTTGAAGAATATGACCCAACAAAAGCTGACTGTACAGTAATAGACAAAATAAATCAACTTTTTTTATAATTTGACTTATCATTATCATCTAGCATATCGTAAAAAGGTTGTGTTAGACAGTCAAGAATGCCAAATTGATATTTTGGATACAGCAGGTCAAGAAGAATATGCAGCTGTGAGTCTATTTGTAACTTAAAGGAGTCTTGGGTCTAACCAGTTTTTTTTTTTTTTTTTTTTTTTTTTTTTTTAGATTCGCGATAACTACTATAGATCAGGGGAAGGCTTTCTTTGTGTCTTTTCTGTTTGTGAACAAGAGTCTCTTGAACACACTCAAGAATTTCGTGATCAGATTTTGCGAGTCTTGGATGATGAAACTGTAAATTTGGGATCTTTATATATATTTGGCTCTCCTAAATGAGATTCTAACTTCTCCTTAATTAGATTCCTTTCATTTTGGTTGGTAACAAGGTCGATTTGGCACATTTACGCAAAGTTCCAGCAAGTGAAGCTGATTCCTTAGCAAGTGAGTGGAATTGCCCTTATGTTGAAACATCAGCAAAAACTAGACAGAATGTCGAAGAAGTATACACAATGCTGATGAGACAAATAAGAGATAGAAAAGCAAAGCAGCAACAAGAGAACAGTCCGGATAAAGACTCTTGTTGTGTTATTCTTTAAATTCAATAACAGACTCTACTGACAAATTATTCATTTAACTTAATACATACATTTCCCCCCCCCCCTCTCTCTCTCTCTCCCTCTCCCTATTTTATACACTATTTTCATATACTATTCGTACACATTGAGGGAAAATAATTGACAGTTTCCCGGGTAATTAAAAAAATACACTTTATTCATTTTCTTAAAATACTTATATATTTACTACTATGGGGCACACTGTTGCAGGATTTTGCAACAATTCCGGAGAAAATACAGCAAATGAGTTTTTGTAAAAGTACTGTATTTTAATCTAAAATGAGACAGCTGGAGTTTTTGAGATAGTCTGTGATTTATTTCTGTAAACAAATGTAAAACACAGCATGAGACACATGAACTTTTTTTTTTTTTAGGCACTTGGGAATTTCAATTATAAATATCTACAACAAAACACGAAATTCTGGTAGATATTATTGAAGCATAAGTGTTCTAATTTCTCATGGTTATATCTTTTTTGAATCTCATCGTTAATAATCAATGACTAGGAGGAACATTATTTGCTCTTTGACAATCCGGTAAGCCTATCGAGAAGCTTTGGAAGATAGAAACACCCATGTCTGCTTAGTCTTCTGAGCTTGGGATCTTTTCAGGCTCAACAGTAGCTCTTCATTTAGTCTGATCGGCGGCTAGTTGACTAATACTGTGTACTTTTCAAAGTTAATTGCCGAAAGAGATGAAATGTCAACTATTATTTGCCTTGTTATCAACGTCTTCTTTCAATCTTGCGATATGTCGCCTAACATCTTCGTCGTTTACAGTACCCCGCTTATGTCAACAGGGCGCTGCTTGTACGGATTGGTTATTACACTAATATTTGATTTAATGTATGCAATATTTAATTGGTGTTGCTTGAAGCAACAAAACGTCCAATCAGATGAAATTGTTTGTTCCTGAAAAAGTGATATGCTTTGTTTTCGGGTAGCAATATTTTTATCAAGTAAGTTCAGCATTTTGTTGTAAAAGAGTACAACAGAGCTGCACCCAAAAACATGATTTATTTTATTATTGTGATGAGATACCACATATATTATGGCTGCTAATTATGATGATTATTTATAAGAATTTAGATAACTAATACAATAACCCAGTCTGTTATGGGTGTAAAAGAAAAAGAACCCCCTCCTTAAGAAACTAGGTTAAAATAAAAAGATATAGAAGGTGTAAATAAAATATTAGCATTACTATTATGAGGACAACCAGTTCACCAGTTTGACACCAGGATTGACAGGATCTGGGGGTATCTGAAAATGGAGAATGAGACATAACACTGGCTAACGAATAAACCAAGAAGAAGCAGTGTGTGGGGATTAAGGGATTTTGGATGACAGCTAATTCAAGATGAACGAGAGAGAATCTTCTACAGTATAAGAAATCTGAAGACGGTTATATATATTTAGACAGGTAATAATATTCTATTGAGTAAATTCAGAATCATGATTGTAAAGGCAAGGTTTAGGCTTACCACTGGAAAGCTAACCAAGGTGCCAGCGAAGAACACAGCCACATTCATATGGTGCACTACAGTGTTTAGCCAAAAGTAGGAAGTCCAACAAATATTAAGCTTCATCAGAAATAGGGATTAAATGTTAGTATCATCAGCTGTATTCCTGTTTGTAACACTGTCAATTTCTTTAAAGTTGAACCTTTGAAGGCAAGCAATGTTAAAAAATCAAAACATGAATATCCGAAATAGTAACAGAAGAGGAAATCCGAAACTCAAAACGTCAAAATCAAGGCGCCTTCAAAATAAAGCCTAACATGCAGTTAAGTGTGTGGAACATGTCATGGATATCCTAGATAAGCACAATAAATATGGTTTTTACGTTTTAATGGAAAATTGCAGAATTCATCATAGTGCCTTTGTTTTTGATACGATAGATAAAAGAGGTTATAGGCCATTATTTATAACACCCTGTCCTTTGGTTACCGATGACTTGTTCTGAACGTAGTCGTGTTCTTCGCTGGCGTCTTGGTTGGCTACTTGGTGGTAAACCTAAAGAATGCATCTTCCATCCTTATCATAACTGGAGTCGTCGACATGCTTTTGACTGTCTAAATGTTCATCATTGTCTGTACCTGCCTCACTCAATTGAAGATCCAATCTCTTTCCTTCTTAATCTATTACCATTGCATAAACCCCGTCCTACTGCGCATCATAGCTGGTTTACTCTATGGCCTATCCTATGTACGATCCCCCATGAACTGGATTATTATTTTCATGATGAATGCCCTCTTCCTCCTGTTGATCCCGGTGTCAAACTGTTGAATTGATTACCCAAGTAATAATATGAGTCTTTCTGGTACTTGTTCTGGTTCTTATTAAATATTTGTCTCTATTTACTTTTTATATCTTCCTTCCCTTATATTTATCCATATTTCAAATAATTTGCTCTTTTCTTTTCCCTCTTCTTTTTCTTTTTTTCCTTCTTGTCCCCCAAGAAGGCTTTTTATTCTCTTACATTCATAACTGGCTCGGGCAACATTGCACACTTCGTTGTTAATGCTCATTGCCATAAATTTTTTTAAAAAAAAATTCAAGAAAATAATAAAATCCAGAATTTAATAGTACTATTGCTATAGGTGTTTCTAGGTATTTTACAACGGGCAATATCATAAAATAGCAAGTCAAGGAAAAAAAAAAGGAAAACCAGATGCTACTTTGAGCAATTTACTATTTAAAAGGAAAAAACCGGACATACTAGAGGGGCCCATTATAGAGATTTTGTAAAAAGTTTAGAGAAGGAGTATGAAATATTTAGTTTTTTTTTAAGTTTCTGAGCCTTTGATTGGATGTAGACTTGTATCACGTCTATAATTATAAGAGTAGGTTTTTGATGCTCTTAACTTTTAAGAAACGTTTTTATGGAGTCTGATTGGCTAAAATTTAACATTTTTTCTTATTTTTTAAGAAATCGTAATTTGGTTGGTCAAATTATAAGTACGGTGTCTAAAAAATTAAGTTTTAGAAGAATCCCTATAATGGGACCCCCTACTGACTGTTTTTTTTTTTTTCACTTGATAATCAGGGAGATCTTGTAAGTTCATGTGTAGCGGTCAATTCTGCAAAAAAGATATCTTCTCTGTTATGTCTAAAAATCAAAGAGCTGTAATAAACGCTAAAGTTAATTTCAAATCGAAAGGAGATTCAAATTTTCATTGAAAACACGAAAAAAAATTTCCATAATGGATTTGTATGACACAAGATAAATTACACTACTTTGATTAAACAGCCTGTTGTCGTTTTCCTAGCCATGGTACTCAAAAAATAATATATTCGACGTAGTTGTAGAAACTAATAAAGGCATTACATACGTTGAAAACAAAATCAAAGGCAGAATACACTCTTTGTTTATAAATCATGATATAAATAGTAAGTGTTATCAGGAAAAGAAGCTCTTCCATTGTAGATTTAGCTCCCCTTTTAAGCCAAGCAGACAATTTCTCCTGCTGATTATTTCCAACGCGTTTCTTTTTATTGATGTATTTTAGTTTGATATCATTGGAAGAGCCTTTTCTCTTTTGAGCGTGCCAATTCTTCTTTTTTTTTTTCGCGTTAAAAAATCTTGTCAGGAATAAAGGTGAGTTGTGACAAGTTTACTTTTAACACCAACTCTTACAAAACTAAATTGTTTCGAGAGTCAAATCGAGCCTCTAGCATACAATGATAAACAATGAGTATTTCAATAAAAAGGCTAAAGATTTATCAGATTGTGGGTATGAAACACTTTAGGAATTAATTACAAATCAGAATACGTGATGACATTTATATTTGGGTGGCTGAACACAGTCTCTTTAAACCCCAAATGAGAACCCCGAAATATTTTTTCTTATTCCTTCACTTTTTTTTATAGAAGTAGAAAAAAAAAATGTCTTGGGAACCTACTTCTGAACCTACCTCTGGAGGCTATGGTGATAACTACGGTAACAGCTATGGCGAAAGTGCCCCTGCTCCTAGCTACGGTGAAGCTCCCGCTGCCCCTGTCCTCACTGAAGAGCAAAAAGCTGCATACAGAGATTACAAATGGGCCTCTAACCGGGCGCGTTATGAATATAACGAAAATGCTATTGATGAGAACGGCATGGCTCCTCGCGATGAGAATCTCGAGAATGAATTGTTTGACAACAGTGAACAACAAGGTGCTATCGACTTCTCCAAGTACGCTAAAATTCCTGTCAAAATTGAAAGAGGTGCTGCTCCTCCTCCCATTAGAAATGTAAAAAAAAAAAAAAAAAAAAAAAAAAAAAAAATGATGCTTTTTTTTGGTTACTAACTTTTTTTTTTCCCCTGAAAGTTCGATGAAGCAGATCTTCATCCTGTTATGAAGGAGAATGTTAGGTTAGCTCGCTACACTGATCCTACTCCTGTTCAAGTAAATAAGATGAAGACAAAAAATCGGGATGTTTACTAAATTTTACTTGCAGACTTATTCTATCCCCATTGTTACCAGTGGAAAGGATTTGATGGCTTGTGCACAGACTGGTAATTTTCTTGCATATATATTGGATCATGTTCTCCGACTGACCTTGCCTCTTCTATCATAGGTTCTGGTAAAACTGCTGCTTTCCTTGTCCCTACTTTATCCGCACTCTTTGGGAGAGCAAAGGAACTTGCTAAGCCTCGTCCTGCTCCTTATGAAACCAGAAGCTACCAAGCTGAACCTCTTGTACTCATTATTGCTCCTACTCGTGAATTATGTTCTCAAATTTTTGATGAATGTAGAAAAGTAAGTAGCATGCTTAAAAGAGTTATCACATGTATTAATTCAAATTGAACAGTTCACTTACAGAAGTTCTTTGAGACCTTGGTAATTTCCATTGATAAAATACTTGTTCTTATTGACTAAAAAAATTATATACAGTGCTGTTTATGGTGGTGCTGATACCCTCGGTCAACTTCGTCAACTTGAAAGAGGTTGTGATGTTTTGGCTGCTGCCCCTGGTCGTCTTATGGATTTCATTGACCGTGGTAAAATTGGTCTTAGCAGAGTCAAGTACCTTGTTCTTGATGAAGCCGATCGTATGTTGGATATGGGTTTCGAAGCTATTATTCGTGCGATCGTTCAAAAGAAGGGTATGGGTGAACATCAAACTCTTCTTTACTCTGCCACTTTCCCCAGAGCTATCCGTGCTCTTGCTCGTGATTTCTTGCGTCCCGATTATCTCTTTTTAAAGGTTGGTCGTGTCGGTGGTACATCTTCTTCTATTACCCAAAAGGTATGTATTTTGTATATGTTTTGAGCCTTTTTCTAACGTATACTTTATAGGTTCTTTACGTTTCAGAAGAAAACAAGAGAGAAGAGCTCCGTAACTTACTTAACGGTCTTCCTCCCAGTCGTACCTTGATTTTTGTTGAAACCAAGCGTAGTGCTGATTCGTAAGTATTCAAGCAATTACGAAAACAAAAAAAATAACACATTTATGTTCAGTTTGGATCAATTTCTTTACGAGCGTAACTTCCCTTCAACCTCTATTCACGGTGACCGTACCCAAATGGAAAGAGAAGACGCTCTTTTGGCTTTCAAGTCTGGTAAATGTCCCCTTTTAGTTGCTACTGCCGTTGCCGCTCGTGGTATTGATATCCGTAATGTTATGCACGTTGTCAACTACGATATGCCTAACGACATGGACGAATACATTCATCGTATTGGTCGTACCGCTCGTGTCGGTAAGTCCGGTTTGGCTACCTCTTTCTACAACGAAAGAAGTGAACATTTGGCCCCTGATGTTACCAAGTTGTTAAAGGAATGTCAACAAGAAATTCCTGACTTCTTGCAACAATATGTCACAGACGATATGACTTTTGATGATGATCTTGATGATACTCAAGTTGAAGCCCCCACCTATGCCAACCAAGAATACGTCCCCATGGAAAGAAATGTTCCTGGTGCTCCTCAAGGATATAACAACGCCGATGGTACTGGTGCTGCCGATGGTGCCTTTAATGAAGGTCGTGATGGTGACTGGAACTGCCCCGATTGTTCTGCTTCCAACTTTGCCCGTCGTACCGAATGCTTCAAGTGTAATGCCGCTAGACCCGAAGGTATGGGTGGTGGTGATGGTGAAAGACGTCCTCCTCGTGCCAGACGTGATGGTGACTGGGATTGTCCTAGGTAAGATCATTGTGCGGAGGGAGGGAGGGAGAGAAAAGGAATTATTAAAACCTGTAATAGTTGTAGCGCTGTGAACTTTGCTTCCAGAAATGAATGCTTCAAATGTCAAGCCCCTAAGGAAGGAGGTGATGGTGGCTTTGGTGGCTACGGTGGTGACTCTAGCTACGGTAACTACGATCAACCTGCTGCTGATACTGGTGCTTCTAACTTTGATTCTGGAAATTGGAATTCCTCTGCTGCCACTTCTGGTTGGGGTGGTGCTGATGCCGCCGCTCCTGCTGCTGCTGAGCCTGCCACTGGTGGATGGGGTGGTGCTGAAGCTGCTCCTGCTCCCGCTGCTCAAGAACCTGCCGCTGGTGGATGGGGTGCTCCTGCTCCTGCTCCCGCTGCTCAAGAACCTGCCGCTGGTGGATGGGGTGCTCCTGCTCCTGCCCCCGCTGCTCAAGAACCCGCCGCTGGTGGATGGGGTGCTCCTGCTCCTGCCCCCGCTGCTCAAGAACCCGCCGCTGGTGGATGGGGTGCTCCTGCTCCTGCCCCCGCTGCTCAAGAACCCGCCGCTGGTGGATGGGGTGCTCCTGCTCCTGCCCCCGCTGCTCAAGAACCCGCCGCTGGTGGATGGGGTGCTCCTGCTCCTGCCCCCGCTGCTCAAGAACCCGCCGCTGGTGGATGGGGTGCTCCTGCTCCTGCCCCCGCTGCTCAAGAACCCGCCGCTGGTGGATGGGGTGCTCCTGCTCCTGCCCCCGCTGCTCAAGAACCCGCCGCTGGTGGATGGGGTGCTCCTGCTCCTGCCCCCGCTGCTCAAGAACCCGCCGCTGGTGGATGGGGTGCTCCTGCTCCTGCCCCCGCTGCTCAAGAACCCGCCGCTGGTGGATGGGGTGCTCCTGCTCCTGCCCCCGCTGCTCAAGAACCCGCCGCTGGTGGATGGGGTGCTCCTGCTCCTGCTCCTGCTCCTGCTCCTGCCCCTGCTCCTGCCCAAGCTGGTGGATGGGGTGCTCCTGCCTCTGTTCCTGCTGCTGCTCCCGCTCAAACTGGTGGATGGGGTGCTCCTGCCCCTGCTGCTGCTCCTGCCCCTGCTGCTGCTCCTGCCCCTGCTCCTGCTGCTGCCCAAGCTGGTGGTTGGGGTGCTCCTGCACCTACTCCTGCTCCCGCCGCCGCTCCTGTTCAAGAACCTGCTGCTGGTGGTTGGGGTGCCGCTCCCGAAACTACATCTGATGGCTGGGGAAGTGCTCCCGCTCAAACTTCTGGCTTTGGCTGGTAATTTACCATCCCATTGAGCCCAACTTTGTTTATTAAAAAAAACGAATGAACAGCTTTGAAGGCTGTTTATTTCATTTGTCAAAATACTATTTTTCTTTTAGTTGTTATAAAATATACGAACGGATATGTTGTACTTGTGGTTTCAGTTCACAGAGTTTATTAGCATCAGTTACTATAATTCTTTGCTTGTGAGTGTAAAGATCTATTCAATGATGTTTATTTTTTCACTCGAACTAAAGCAGTGTTTGGTTTTCACTGAACCAAAATCTTTAAAAGATTCTATGTGACTTTACGTATTTGGTCTGTGTCTCCAAAAAGCTTTATAAAGTGACAAGTTAAATTGTATTTAATGATCCTCTTTGTAAACCACACTTTTTCCTGTTATTATTGGGAGAGTTTACAAAATAAAAATGGTACGCAAAAAATAATAATAAAAAAAAAACACAAGAAAATAAAATAGCAGAAAAACCATAAATAAAAAACGGGATATTTACAAGATGCACCAAACGTCTCAAACATACAGTTACAGAGCACAATACTATCGATAAGCTGTAAGAAAGTTCTATAAAATTGAATCTAACTCAAGTTTTTATTTTCTTTACAATTGAAAGGGACCTGTAGGGAGCACCCGGCATTTTTCTTATGTAGCATCGGCTTTTCTTAACAACTTTTAAAATGCTCAAAATACTTGAGATATCACAAATAAAAAGCCATATTATCTATCTAAGGATCGTTTAGAGCATTAAATATTCCTTCAGACACTACAACTTTAACTTGTACTCCGTACGATAGAAATCAACAAAAAACAATACTGAAAGGTTACAAAAACATTCAGTAATGATTCAGAATAAGATCCAATAGCTCTCAAGTAAACAATAATGAACATACGTCTATCAATACAATAATAAAAGAAGAAAACTTGATAATACTTAGACAGAAGGTGGAAGTGGTCCTACCTAGCAGCTCATACTAACACTTTACTGTGATATCCTAAAGATTTCATTGGTCAACGTCTTGAAAACCGCATAAATGATCTGAAAACACCTATATTACATTTCCTTCCGACTCTTCCCATTCAATATAATTCAATCTCTCCAAGAAATAAAGATTTGACAACATAAATGTTTTCCAAAAAGAGAAAAGATGGTGCACAAACGGTTCCATTGACTCCAACTGAGATTGCCAAAGAAATTGAATTGGATAGTGCTATTGTTGGGGTGTCAATCCTGGCGTATGTGATCATTCGTTGCTTCTGATGGTGACCAAATGAACAGGCACAGAATCCGCAATATGTCAACTTTTGAATACTACCAATTGGTGGACTTTAATGTTGCGAAGATTAAAAGAATCAAATATGACCGAACCCACTTTGACGCTCGTAAAGCCATTGCTCGTGTCCCATCAACCAAGACCACAAACCGCACTCACTTAAGCCAAACCCTTCAATTCATCTTTAGAAATTTTTCTACTACAGTGGTTACTGTACAGAATTTCAAAGATAACTAAGCTTTCGAAACTATTGAAAAAGAAAAAGCCTTGAACGAAACGTGCAAGCATTTGTTTTCTGGAAGTTGCAAGCATCAACTCGAAGGACCGAAAACTTGTCCCAATCATCCTCAGAAACGGAAGCCATTGTCGCTAAGTGATAGACATGGTAAAAGAATGTCGATATTTGTATCTTTCGGGATGGCTCACTTCGAGGACCTTCGCGGCAATGTCTCTGTTCCCTCCAAGTTGTTTAGGACTGCCCTTCTGAATTACATTAAGAGACTTAAGCTAGATCTTAAAGAAATGATATGCATGACTCCAATTACATAGTAATGGTTGATGAATACCTTACCAACAATATTCGTCCTCTTCACAAAACACGAATCACTACCAATCAGCTAAATGCTAATCAGTACAAAATCCGTTCAGTACTCAACTGTCGAACTTGTTACACTCAATAGAATAGGAATCATATGGCCAAGAGCAAAAACAATTGATCTGATGTATTTCAGCTATCATGAAGAATTAATGCCCTTTACAACAAAAGGGCATCACATACTTACTATGTAAGTTATTTATACAACTAAAATCTCTGGAACATATTAAATCTTTATTTTTATATATTTTTATTTCTCTCTCTTTCTCTGCTTGAGTTCTCTTCTCTTCTAATTCTGCATTTGTCTATATTTGCCATAAAAAGATAAGATCCCCCTTGCTACCCTTTTTTTTTTTTCAGTAATGCTAATTTTATAGGGATTTGCGTTGTTCTTTGTTCAATTCTTGAAATTTGTTCTATGATTATTTTTGTTTGAACTGTCCCATCAACTTGGAATAAAATGTAACACAAGTTCATCAAGGCTTTTTTAAATTTATGGTATTTCTCAAGGATTTTCATTTGTGGAAATCATAAAACGCACTTTGTTTATCAAACCCTACTTTCTGTATTACTTGTATACACTGTAGTCAAAGTAAAAGATCTAGAACTGTACAATTATGATTTATTCTGGTTTGAGAAAGCCCTCTAATGTTTTGATAGCATTCTTTTCAATAAGCAACTTGTCGTAAGTCAATAAATCCAATACATTTGTTTCTTCAACATGAATAACTTCGCAGTTGGGAAGATTGCGAGCTGCTAATTCTAATACATTATTGCATTCATCAATAACCACCAATGTTTTGGAGCCGTCATATGCATTCTCGAGAATGTTTGCTAAATCGCGAGTCTTGTGGCTTTCTACAGTCTGAAGAGAATCGACAACAATGAGCTGATCTTGTGCGTATTTGGCACTCAAGGCAACTCGCAATCCTAATTCCTGAACCTTTCTAGGCAAATCTGTGCTGTGATCTCTTGGCTTAGGTCCAAAAGCAATACCACCACTTCTGAAGTGAGGCGCCTTCTTGTCACCCACTCTTGCTTTACCACGACCTTTTTGTGATGCTGCCTTTTTACCACTACCGGTAACCTCAGAACGAGTTTTAGTAGACGATGTACCCTGACGCATGCCGTCTCTTTGCCAAACAACAACACGGTGAAGAATGTCTCTTCTGATGGGTGTAGCAAAGACTTCTTTTTCAAGATCGATTATCGCAATTGGTTCATTTGTTTTAAAATCACGAAGAAAGGCTTGTACTGTGGGTGAAAAGGCTGTAATAAAGGAAATTAAATGGAATTGTCATTTGAGTTGACAGTATACCTTTAGGTGCATTTTCAGCAGCAGAAGCAAATGCTCTGTGTTGCGTAATCTAACCAAAATAGATTATTATTTGCGTTTGTAATATATGTATAAAACCGATTTCTTCTTCTTACAGATGAAGTGCGAGCTGCTACTCGTGATAATGTGTTTAATAAAGACATGATCAATGAACAACAAAAGGAAATTTTGACAGTGCGTAAAAAAAATTTCAAGGCACACTGGGAGTCTGGGGGTAGAAAGAATAAGTCACGCTCAGCCATTTTTGGAAGACGCTAATCTGCGCCTTTATACTTTCTGCTAAGTTCTGTTTGTCATCTTATAAGAAAAAACATCACTTTGTTTATTTATTTGTTCACTATGTTAATAGCGAGAAATATTTAAAGAAAAAAAACAAAAACTTTCGATTCTATTCTAACTTTTGTTTCTTTTGTTCTGAGCTACTACTCTCGATTGCTTTTGATTTACGTTTAACGAAGCTTGATAAATCATTTACGCTGACATTGTCCAAAGATTGATTTGTATTACCGCCTTCAATCTTTGACAAGCCAAGCAATTGCTTCAGCATATCTGCTGTCTCCTTTTCCGTTGTTTGTTTTGTTGACAATTCTTCAATCTATTTCGTTTGGAATAAGCCAATGCTAGAGCTGTCTATCTAATTGATTTACCTTAAGCTTCATATCAGGAAGAAGTTCCTCAATTTCTTTGATCTCTTTTTTAACTTCTTCTGTTGATTCTGCATCTTTCAATTTTTTCAATGTTTCCAATCGCTTTTTCAATACATCGGATGATTTCTGCAAATAAGGGGCTGCTCGATCAGACTTTTCTGAGGAAAATTCCAATGCTAAGGCAAACTTATAATAGGCTTCTGCTAATTCTCTGTTGTGATCCTCTAAGTACTTCTCTTTGATCTCGATAGCCTTTTCATAATCCGCCAAAGACGCATCGAATTTTTCTGTTTAAATCTTTAGCCTATCTTTTAACATTTTCTTCTCTATCATACGCTTTTACCTGTTTCGAGAGATACATCTGCCAAACATAAATGTACATCTGCCAACTTTAATTGAGTCTCTTTATCATCGTTTTTTTCAAAAATAATGCGAGCAGCATCCAAAATATCCCAAGCTGCCTCAAAATCCTCTTCAGGCTCACCTTCGCCTTCTTCCCCTTCTTCTTCCTCTTCGTCCTCTTCGGTATCGTTTTCGTCTTTAAATTCAGGCATAGATTCCATTTGAATAAGTGGATTGCTGGATGAAACTAAAAACTTTATTTTTAGCTTATGAAACCTAGCATTTCTATGTACCTTCGACTTCCTTGGTTCCTTTCTGTTCTTCTTCAACTGCTGTGGCATTAGCTTGAGCAGATTGACCAAGAACAGCATTTTGCTGAATTGCAAACTGAAGCAAGGCTTTTCCGTATATGAAATAAACATCGCCATTTTCAGGTGCGAGATCGCCGTGAAGTTGATCTCTATATGACGTGTTAATTATTTTGTCAAACCAACTCTTTTTATACTATTTACAGTAATTGGCATGCTTCACCAAACTTTTCGATACTAACATTTAGTTTGTTATTAGCTAATGCTTCGTTTCCCTCTTCAATTAGAACTTTGGCTTTGTTTTGTGATTCTGACATAGTTTTAAAAGGGAAAGAAAAAGGTTCGAAAAAGTGCAGCTCATGACTGTATTTCTGTGACAGTCACTGTAGGACTGCAAGAATTCTGCATTGTAGCGCATTTATTTGAATTCCCAATTTGTAGATATTGAATGTTTTATTCTTGTGAGCTCCATTGGCGCACAAATCTTCTCTACTAAGCATACATACAAAGTAGTGGCGCATTTCAAACCACATAAAGATTCAACACAAATTATTGTTGGACTTTTTTTTTTTTGTCCTCCAACTTGGATTAATCTATGCATTTTTTCTTGACGATATTCCTTAGACAATTTTTAATAGGATAGAATGAACAATAAGACTTCAAAACATATTCTATAACTTTCATAATGGTTAGGTTCAGACGTGTATACCACTAATCGTTATAATTTTCGAAATGTTTTTTTTTTTTTTTTTTTTTCAAACAGCAAACAATAAAATTCTGGGGATAGATACATAAAAAAACGCAATATAGCAATGATACTGACTGTTTGTAACGAATATTTAGTAAAAATTCCATAAAACATGTGGTAGAGAAAAAAAACTCAACGCGCTGACTCTCTGATGCGTTCATATGAGACATTAAGACGGATATTAAAGTAAACTAAAAATATCCTTCGAAGAATGAAGTTTAGAGCGATACATATATCAATTCAAAAAAAAAAAAAAAACAAAAAAAAACAAAAAAAACTCGGGACTAGACATAAAACACACTATGGCAAAGTCTGTATTTGCTCCCACATACATTTTCCGTATGTTTGGGATTTAATAAAAGCATATGACAAACTAACAATTGTATAACCGCGGCTGCACCGGCCGCGTTTTGCCCGGGCTCCACTATATAAAAAAAACCCTGAAACATTCGGATGTGTTTTTTTTTTTTTTTTTTCCTTTTATTTTGCATAAATGTGGAATTCGGTCATAAAGAACCTAGGACTCTCTTCAGCAGAGGAATATGTTAAGCCCAGGCTATCAATTGGAAAGGCAGTTGCACACCAAGAGTTTTCAACCGGGCATTTTAAGATACAAGTAGATCCTGAAGCACTTGCACTAATAGTGAAAAATGGAAACGGTCGTATAATTTGGAAATGTAATGTATCCTTTGTATTACTCAACCTCCACGTTTTTTTTTTTTTTTCTAATTTATTTTTAGCGATACAAAACCAGCCTTTTATTTTCTCTACATTAGGCATGGATGAAATTGTTTGCGGGAACAATGGCGTTTTCAAAGTGATAGAGCAAAACGAACGTCCTACACGTATACAAACGATCACTAAAATTGAAAAAGCGGACAAAGATACAATCAAAATCCATGGTGGTCTTGGCCCAAAACTTGTGTTACCTACGCACATGGACTATATCTTGACTTTTAAGGAACTCACCCACCGACAATTGCAATTTTCTGTGCAAGTGACACATAAAGATTCTACTATGAAAGGCTATAATCGTTTGATTTTGACTTATGAGTCAAGACCAGAAGAACACTTTTATGGTTTCGGTGAACAATTTTCTTATGCATCCTTAAAAGGACAAAAAGTGCCCATATTAGTTAGGTAGGTCCACCATGATGATTCGGAAAGCGACCCGTCTTATTAACTCGGATCCTTTTTCTTTTTTTTTTTTTTTACAAAAAAAGAGAACAAGGTGAAGGAAGTGGTGCACAGCCAGTAAGTTTCTGTTCTTGAATAGCTCGGCTTTTATTTGCTGACCTTCTATTTTTACTACTAGGCTACCTCATTAAAAGATTCGGCTTTGAACATACTTGGAAGCAGTTCTACTGATAATTTTGCTACATATGCATCTATCCCTCAATACATTACTAGCGATATTCGGTGCTTATTCATGGAAAACTCAGAATACATGAGCTTTGACCTTACTGAATTAGACCGTGTTTCAATTCGTGTGGACTCGGATTATCTCAAAGGTAGTAATAACAATACCTGGAACTGAAATATAAGGCCACCAATACATTTTTTTTTTTTTTTTTTTTGCAGGTCGTATATTGGACGGAAAAACAATGTTAGATCTTTTAACAGACTATACTGCATTTACTGGAAGAATGATCCCATTGCCAGACTGGGCTACTGATGGTATTATTGTCGGTATTCAAGGAGGAAAAGATAAGGTGAAGGAGGTTATAAAAAGATTGAAAGAAAATAATATTCCTTTGGCGGCTGTGTGTGTTGAAGATTGGACAGGTGTGCGCACGCAGGTCACAAACCGTGGTACTCAATTTAGTCGGCAATGGTGGAATTGGGAAAGTGATGATGAACAATATCCAAACTGGGATGACTTTGTTCAAGGTCTAACAAATGATGAAAAAATACGCGTTCTATCTTATGTAAATCCTTGTTTGTCAAACGCAAATGGGAAAAATGGATTTAAAAAAAATTTGTTTGCTGACGCACAAAGTAAAGGCTATTTTGTAAAAAGTACACAAAGTAGTTCTTCAGATGCTACAGCCCTTTCGTTAAAGTTCGGTATGGGCTTAGAAGCCGGTCTACTAGATTTGACCAATCCTGAAGCGCGTAACTGGTTTAAACAAGTGTTAAAAGAACAAGTGTGGAGCACTGGTGTTTCTGGTAACGTGGCTTTTTTTTTTTTTTTTTTTTGGTGGTTTCTTATGCTTTTCTTTTTATAGGAATGATGGTTGATTTTGGTGAGCATTTGCCTTACGATCCCAGCTCAGTCCTGTTACATTCAAACGAATCTGCTTCTATCTATCACAATCACTATTCTGAAGAATGGGCCTTATTACATTATGAGTTAGTAAGAGAACTTGGAAATGAAGATGAAGCCTTGTGTTTTTTTCGCTCTGGCTATATACACTCTCCAAAATATATGAACTTATTTTGGGCTGGTCGTCAAAACGTTGCCTGGGACCATCATCATGGTATAAAGAGCGCAGTAAGTTAAAACAAGAAAAAGAGAATTGGGCTGACTGTATTTAATAAATAAATAGGTTACTGGTATGCTTTCTAGTGGGTTCTCAGGTTTTTCTGTTACGCATTGTGATGTGGGAGGATATAACACAGTTGTGAGTAACATACCTGGTTTAAAAATGTGGCGTACAAAAGAACTACTACTAAGGTGGATGGAACTTGGTGCATTCACAGCCGTTTTTAGAACCTCGGAGGGTATTATGCCCTCTTCAAATTCACAGTTTTATGACAATGATGGTAAGAAAAGCGAAAAACAATTATAAATAATTAAACACGTCAATATAGAAAACTATAATCACCTTGCCCATACAGCTAAGCTTTTTATGCTGATCGCAGAATATAGAAAACGAGTACTCAAGGAAGCATACGAAAAAGGATGGCCTTTAATGCGTCACCCTGTTCTCTATTATCCTAATGATAGAATTGCACGCGAACTCACTTATCATCAATTTATGCTGGGAAGCTCTATAATGGTTGCACCTGTATTGAATCCTTCTGCATCTTATGTAAAGGTTTATTTTCCTAAAGATGCTCAAAATGTTACATGGCGTCATATTTGGACTGGAAAATACTATCCTGGTGATGGTGTTTACAAGGCTGTAGATGCACCCCTAGGTCAGCCGCCAGTCTTTATAAAAGAACCCAGAGACGATGATGGCTTGCTGAACGATCTACTTAACTACGCTACAACATATTACCAAAATAAGTCTCGAACCTCAAGCAAATAAATAACAATGTCTGTGCAAGAAAATTAGATGTGAATAGTAAATTTAGAACTTAATAAAGTCATAAACCTTCAAGTTGTAGCTTTTATTGTTTCTTTTCTTTTTTTTTAATGACTATTACTTTACACATCAAATGTTCCTTTGAAAAAAAAAATCACAAGTACAAGTGTAACTTGAATTTCAATTAATACACAAAATTTATTTTAAGGAGTCGAAATGTTTCTTCAGGGAAGATCTGGATCTGATAGCTTCTAAAAGCTTATGAAGATGGGGGTATGCTTGGGCATCTACAACAGCTTTAGTGTCGTCATCCGCCATGTGGTAAATCATGAAATCAACGTAAGTAATCTAATCAGGTAATGAAAATTTAGTATATTAAGTTATATCCTAGATTCTTCTTTTTATTTACCTTTTCACCAAAGATATAAGGCCCTTCTGTAGAAGCAAGCATTGAATCGATAGAAGACTGGGCATTAACACGGTGTGTTTCCTCGTAAGTCTTGACACTTTCTTCGTTGCCACTAAACATAGCAGCACCCCATCTGCCAGCCCAGTCTAATACAGTATCAGCATAAGCATCCAAGAGCTGTTCTTCATCATCATTTCCGCCATTGTATTTTCCGAGCTTTTTGACTATGAATCGCATTATAGGAGCAGTCTTTCCGTAGTACTTGTCACCAACGGTAATGAAAGGCATTGTTGGGCCAGGAATGCCTTGTTTAAATAATTCTACTTTCTTTTCACCCCATTGAGCAGAAGTCAATCTGACATATTCGTAATCAATACCAGCGTCTTCAAGAAGCAATCTGATGTGTTCACCACGACCAAGAGTAGCTACGTTTAAAGAGTTAGAGGCAAAACATCTGATATAAATGTGTCAACTATCACTTACAGCTACCCTTAACTTGAGAAAAGTAATAAAGCTTAAGATCCTTGAGTTCGACGGACATAATTGTGATTTTGATTTGTTGTTTATAAGAGAGAAAAAAGAAAAATCATTTTTGTAGATCTTTTTATACTTTTCGCCTTGACTTTGATTAATAATCTTTTTTTTTTTTTTTTTTTTACAAAGCATCCTGATTAATAATCCATTAGGAACATGAACTTCTATAAATAAGTTCCGACGTCTAGGTTGAGCTCCTACTTATGCACGTTGAAGTTTGGTCTATGTCTTTTATTATGCTCAGCCATACCACCGATTACAACTTTTTTCACATCTTATGATGACATAAAAAACGCAATAACACGCAATTACTGCCTTATTGGTTGTTTTACAAAAAAAAAAAAAAAAAAAAAAAAAAAAAAAAAAAAAAAAAAAAAAAAAAAAAAAAAACGAAACTAAATCAGTGATTTGATTAGTATTCTTCGCGAATTTTAGGTGAGGAAATACGTTACTTCAAGAGTCGCCGTAAGCATTAAAAACTGACTTTGCTTTATGTTGTTTCAGCAACTAAAAAGGTTTTCTTACTGTAAAAGGCTTATATTTAACAGCGTCATATGATGAAACATTTCGGATCATTACTTTTCATAAGCTCAGAATAATCCAATCAACATTATTTACCCTTTATCATCAGTGTTAATTGAATAGTTGAAAATTATATATGGATTAAATTTTCAAAGGTCACTAGAAATAAACAAATCATCTTGGTCTCAAGGTGGACATAGTAATGAGTCGTTATTGCTTATGTTATTTGTTTTTTTAGTTGCTCTAACTTGCGATAAGGGTTAATGAAGGCATTCTTGCTATTTTATGTTAAAAAACCAGACAAAAGTAGCCCTTTTTTTAAAAAAAAAAGGGGGGGGGGATTATCATACTATATGAATTATTTGAATTAAAAAATTCTGGAAAAGAATCCATGCCCATTATTTACATTACTGTTGTTAAGAACATACACTGCCTTTTTTTTTTGAATGTATTAAATACTATTTGAGAATCTGTGGGGTACTCTTGATCTATTTATTTACACGGCCAATAAAGATTTTCTTTTTCTTTATGCTCGCTGCAACCTTCTCTTAACAAATCCCTTTACACTTTCATGACCACTGTGGGTAAAAAGAAACGAATAAGACATTTTTTCTGATATGCATTTATAATTAACTTACGCTTCAGTTATAGCCATTGTTCGCTTTTGATGATTTGACCATAGTAATACACCCAGGTCGCGAGCATATTTCTCTGCTGCATCAAAATCTGCTTGTACGTTGAACTCATGATACAAATAAGCTAAAAAAAAAAAAAAAAAAAAACAATAAAAATTAAAACTATTTTCTTTTGTGGACTTACATGGTGTTGGTTTTAATCTGTTTCGTTCCATTTCCCATAGTCTAATTTGATCTATAACTGTTAAAGGTAGGACAGGGATCTAAATATCAGGTTAATATCTTGGTTTAAAAATACTTGTACCCATACCTCTTTTCTCATCTGTGGGTGTGCATGTGATTGCAGATAATATATAACCTATTATTGTTATATGAATGAATGCACTAAAGCGGATCCGTTTTATCTCTTCTCTTTACCTGCTCAGCTGTAATTCCTTTCATGAGTGCATTCCTAATGCTATCTCGGGTAATAACGCCTGTTACCATGTTTCTAAATCGCGATTGGAGATTGACAAATAGATTGAGAACAGCTATCTGAAGTGGTGAGTCTATAGTAAGCAGTTAAGAAAACTTATAAAAATGTTTGGTGATTTGTGAAGTAAACCTGAATAAGCATATAGTTTGTAATTTGTTTCCAAAATGATGAATCCTTGATCTACGTGTTCGCTGTCTGCTGGTTCGTCCACATTTCCTTCTTGTGTTTTACTATTGTTTTTTCCAGTAACAGCGAGTGCCGATTTGCCTGATGTTAATGTAGTTGCTAATCTTGTTGGGTAATATCTTTTAGAGTGTTTCTGTTTAAAAGGTGTAGGTCAGCTTTCCTCTTTTTTTGGAGTGGACTCTATTCTCTTTTTTTTTTTTTTTTTTTTTTTTTTTTTTTTTTACTTTTCTTTGGTATACAATTCCGTAATCACGCAAGTCCTCCAACATTTGTAATTGTGTTTGAGTCAAGGTATCTACAGAATAATTCTTTGGATGCTGTTTAGTAAATTGTATTGAATTGAAAAATGTATTTTTGCTTACTTCGCCTAGTTCCAATGATCCAAGCTGAAAGAAAAAATTCAGCACTTCTACCAAATCCATTTGAAGTACCTTAAAGTATATTTAATACAACAACATTTTCCTGTTAAAATATATATACTTCTGCCATGTCCAGATACTGTAACAAAAACGCCCAAACTTGTGTATTTACGTCTTGAAGAAGAAACTGGAAGCCTTTGTTTGTAATTTGTAATTGCCCACCAACATCGTTACTACATACACACAAGTATTATTTTCCTCCTCTTTTGTTTCTGTTTTTGTGTTTTACTTGTTTTGCATAAGTTTACTGCGTTCCAATAAATTCAACACACCTCTGCTGGGCTTTTTGGTTAACGATGTGCCGACCATATAATGAAGAATGGCTTCCCATTGAGTTGTTGCATAATGGTCCAGAAAAGCAATGTCCACTGAGTGTTTATCTGGTGTTGAACATGGTAATCCAAATGACTGTTGAGTTCCTCTAGTGTGTATATGTTTAACGGTAAAAATAATCTTTTTTTGTATTGTTTTACCCTCCAGTAAGTGCATTTTGAAATTGCTGTCTAAATGTATCATTCATAGCCAGGATGTGTTCGTTCTGTTCAATGATTCGAAGACTAGCGAGTTTTTGTAAAGCTTCTACTAATTTTCTACAATGTCTATTAGTGAAACACGTCGAGAATTGTGATCTTCAAGGAATACCTCTCTCCATCTTTGTTTACCCAAGAACGAACATCATTAATAGATATGGGCGCTTTTGTGTATAGTAGTGACATAACCAAATGTCTTCCAATACTTGGGAGTAATCTGTTTACAAAAAAAAAAATTCATTTTTAGTCCTCACAACCAATCCTTTGATTGCTTTTTGTTGACCTGAAAATCGCTAAACATGTTGAAGGTTTTTCAAACAATCGCATAAATGTAGTTGTCGGGAGCGTTTCCAGATGCTCATATATGCTTGTCTTGAAGTTGTCTACAGACATGTCAATTATTTTTTTTTTATTTTTTTTTGCTTGGAAGAGAAACTGAACCTGAATCGAAGTTCCTATTTTTTATTGGTGACTGTTGAACGCTATTGTCTTGATCTCCACAAATGTAAGCCAGAGTATATTTTTAGAATCTGTCAACAACACATGGACTGCCACTAATAACACCAATTTTGCCAGGTATTTACAAACGGTCTTCCAAAATTGAGCGAAAAAACACACATACACATATACATAGTTGCATAAATGTATAGACTTTTAATATTTTTAAAATGGCATTTGGTTTGTAAAAATCACTTCATATAAAGCACAGGGGCTGAAAAGGTTTGTGCTCAACCAGCTGTACCTTCAATCACAAAATTTGGTTTCGATTTGAGGATTTATTAAATTGAAAATTAAACTTGCTTTTTGATGTAGATAAAGGTTTATTCATAGTTCCTTATGAGATTCTAAAAAAAAGGGGGGGGGAGGGGCTATGATAGTGTGAGAATCAATAGGTTGTTACAGTTTCGATCAAACTTTGTGTGCCTTCTCGTGAGAGTTTATGCAAAAGAATGTGTCGCGGGATTTGATTCTTACTGAACGATAAGACATTCACTTACAATTACAGCAGACTTAAATCAATGACACCAACATCGACCTTGAGCAATTTGGGTACTAAGAAGGAGTAAAATATTGACATTGAGATGTAACAAACAATTTGAAGGTTAAATATTTATCTGTTATATTTGAGGGATTATGTCTTTTTTTTTTTTTTTCATGTAACATGATATATGGCACTATGGATACACTTTGTTTAGAAATGAACGGGACATTTCTTGAGAGGATGATACAAAAGTAAGTCCAAAAAGGCACAAATGAAAAAAAGAGGAGACAAATTGGTTTAAGAGTAGAACAACACATAGAAAAAAGAATGAATTAGTATAAAGTCAATTTCTATAAAACTCTACAATAGTAAATCAAATCAACTGAAACAGGTGCAAATCATCTTTGATATTTGGTGCATTTGGTGCAATTATTTATGTTCTATTCTTTAGTTTAAGTGTATTCCAGGCATTTTCGAAAATAGTATGTAAGAAAAAAGCTCTGCACAATGACTGACATTGGTATAAACTTTTTAATCCTTAAGTGGAACTCTATACCTTGCCGAGAGATTTCCTCATTTTATTAAGCAAAAACACAATATTTTCTTTGTATGATAGTTAATCTTTTTTTTTTTCCCAAAGAAAAGAAAATGGTACAAAATGGTTCCCATTTGCATATGATTTTATTTGCATAATATTTACAACGAAAAAGCCAGGGTGGTAAAGGTCGGAAAAGCGGTTACTTTTACCATAATCGTAGTGGGTTAAATGTGGGGTAAAAAAGACAAGAAATGTTTATTTTGAAAAGCTTGATTTGGTTTACCCGCAAAGCTACTTTTGGACCTCCCTGGGAAAATTGATGTATTTGACATTGATCATGTTCTTTTTCCAATTCGTTCATTCAATTTCCCGCATTTTGTTGGATGAATACAACATTCTACACTGTCTTGTCTCCTTCTTTTTCTCTTTTTACTTTTTAACACTTCGATGGGTCGTCGCGATAAACAATATAGCCCACCAGATAAAGAAAAACATACCTCAGCATACAAAACCGAACCAACTGCCGAGTTAGATAAAAATGATCTTCAGGAGGTCATATCTAAATATCATAAGAATCCCGAGCTTTTAAAGCTTATACTTGCTAGTAAAGTAGAGGAGGATAGACGCAAAACAGAGGAAGCAAAACTGAAATCAAAAGAACTTGATATGTACATAAATCGACAAAAGAGTGATAGTAGGCGCGTTTCTTGCACCTATGGAAGTGGTTCTTTTAGAAGAATTGTACCTTATGAAATGATCGATACAGTGGTACCTTCACTGTCTACAAAGTAAAGAAGTATACACAAATAATATATATTGTAATCTCATGTGATATGCAGTACACCATTTCCCAAAAGAAGACGGTCAATACAGGCTATTAGTAAAATAGTGGAAACCAATGAATTTCCATTAAATGACGGGTTCTTTTGGAAAAACAACGGAAATACTTTACAAAAAAAGACTGGGTGTAAAAGTACCTATTATAAGTGTGCTAATAAGGTAATCTCTTTTTCGGACAAATTCGGACGACATACAAAGCTAACACTCTTTTCTTGTAGGGATGCACTGTCAATAAGACTATTATAGAGCAGTCCTGTGGAAGATTCACTATTAAATATAGAGGAGAACATGTGCTTGATTGTATTAAAGTGGAGCGTGTTAACGATTTGTAAATACAATCATCAAAAACAAGTTTAGCTATAAATGTCTCATATCCTTAAAAAAAAAAGGTTACAGCACTTTCCTTTGTTCGTCTAAAAAATACCTTTTTTTTTTTTTTTTCTTTTATATCGACCTGTAACGATACTGAGAGGGTATTTTTGAACTGCAAGTCCAAAAAAAAAAATTAGTTGAGCCCTCTTTTTTTTTTTAGATTTGCTTACTAGAATGATATTTAAAAAGTTGATGATTATTAAAAGATGTAAAATAATAGATCAGCTTATAGTCTACTTATGTATTAAAGTGTGGCATCTTACCCTGTAAAAGGTATTACACGTCATCGATGGTAGGCCGCTCCTTGTTTCTTGTTTAGAAAAAAAAAAGGTGTCAAAGTTTTTGAAATGCATCAGCATAAATTTCGCTGGTTTTTGGGTTGAATGTTGTACTCCTTGGACCAAAATACATAGAGTAAACCAACTTTAACTGACTAAAGTTAAACAGCTGTCCCAGATTTTGAGCATATGAATTGGAGGACAACAGATCACGATTTAGCAGCGGAGGACAATATATTGTTGTATATCGTGACCAATAGTTTTGCGGTACTATTAAATTCTTGGTTTTATTATTTTTTTAAAATTTTATGGCAATGAGCATGTAGCAATGAAGTGTGCAATGTTGCTCGAGCCAGTTATAAATGTAAGAGAATAAAAACCTTATTAGGGGACAAGAAGGGAAAAAAGAAAAAGAAGAGGGAAAAGAAAAGAATAAATTATTTGAAATATGGATAAATATAAGGGAGGAAGATATAAAAAGTGAATAGAGACAAAAATTTAATACAGTGCGTCCACTCTCAATTGGACATCTTTTTGAAAAAAATGGTCGGATTTTAAAATTCAATTGCCCATTTTTTTGAGGCTCATTTGATCTTGAATTTGAACTTCAGTTGGCCAGTGTTTTGAATTCCAATTGGTCACTTTTTTGAACTTCAATTGGTCACTTTTTAGAAACTGGGTTGGTCAATTAAATTGCTCTTTTTATTTCATTTCAAAAATATTTATATAATATGCAATTTTTTTACGAAGATGGTACTGGCAATATTGTTGATGACCAAGGTCAACAAGCAACCACTTTTATTGAGGAAAAGTCATTTCGTTTAAAAAGCTTGACTGATCTTCGAAAG
>JNDS01005453.1:0-42866 GCA_000697035.1 Rhizopus stolonifer B9770
AAAAAAAAAAAAAGTGGGAATTTACTCTAAGCAATTGAACAGTAAAACATGATCAATATAGAGTATTCAATTACATAATCGTAAAAATATACAATAACCCTTTTTTTCAATAAAGTAAGAATGCAAGATTTCTTTTTTCTTTTCCAAGAACAAATAAAAAAAAAGGCCTAAAGGGAGTAGAGTTTCTCCAAATTAAGGAGAATGCATTTGTTTTTTCGAGAAAAAAAAAAAAAAAGAAAGAAAAAACCTTAAAAAACAAGGAAGATCTACACACACACACACACACACCCCTTTCTCCTACTAGTATAGAAAAGGCTCAAAAGGAAATGAACACAAGTTTTTTTTTTTTTAAATAAGAATTATTAGAATGTCTTCAATATCTGCAAATAAAATAACACCTCCCCGAAAAAAGGTACTCCTTTAAAATATAAAACTTACAAACAATCGGAATTTATCAGTGTGATGTGAGACCCCCTTAAGTATTCAGTTTCTTAATAAATTGGGACATGTGTTGAAAGGGAGATCACACACACTTCTTTTTTTTTTTTTTTTTTTTTTATCCATAATGCCTCTAGTTCCAATTAAACGCGATACGGAAGATTCTTATACAACCACCACCCGAAGTGGATCGACACCCACTGGATCTTCTGGTAGTAGTAATACAAACTACAACAACAGTAATGGTAGTTATGGTAACAACGGAGGCCAATACAACAACAACAGTAATGATAATGGCCGTGGTAACAACAGCAATGGCAACAGCAATGGCAACAGCAATGGCAACAGCAATGGCAACAGCAATGGCAACAGCAATGGCAACAGCAATGGTCAGTCTTCTAATAATGGAAATAACAGTGGTTACAGCAGCGGTGAAGGAAACAATTACTCTGGTGGCAATAACAGCGGTACATCTAACAATGCTAATGGGAATAGTGGCAATTATTCCTCGAATAATGGACAGTACAATAACAATAATACCCCACAAAATGGTTACAATAGCAAGGGTAACATGAATAGTAACAACAACAATGGTGGTAGTAGTAATAACAATAGTGGCAGTACCAATACAAGTGGTGGTGGTAGCAGCAATATGAACAGTAATGCACCTTACAATAATGCCAACAATAACAACGGTAATAATGCCAGCAACAACAATAACAGCAACAATAATAGTAACATCAGTAACAACAATGCCAATAGCAACTGGGCTCCTACTACCAACGATGGATATGCCAATTATAACAGTATACCACCGGCTCATTTACCACCCACGTTTATCGAACAAGATAACAATGGTCATCAGATGCCTACAAAAATCATTATTATTGTAGCAGCGACTATTTGTGGTGTATGTATTATTGCTGCTGCCGGTTTACTCTATTTCTGTAAAAAGAAGAGAGAGAAGAAGAAGGAGAACATGGCAAATGCCTTTTTTGAGTTCTCTGCCGATAAATCATCTGAAAAGACAGCTAAAGTTGGACCTTTCAAAAAGAAGTCAAAGCCTCCTTCCTTATAAAATTTAATATTCTTCTGTTAACTTTATTTCCTTATTTTTTTTTCTTTTTTTTTTTTCCCCATTTACGAATACTTTGTTTTAGATAAAAAAAAAAAAAAAAAGTTAAATTAGTCTTTATTATTTTTTTTTTAAATTTCTGAATTAACAACGAGAGACAGGAGCAGGCGCTTCGCTCTCTGCAGTCCATAGACCAATGGTGATATAAGAAGTATAAATCATACAGAGCACACCAAATGAAATGATGGCCAAATCCACCGTTTTGGCTTTCCAAGAACTAGCCACACCCTTGTAATGAAACAATGGAGGGAACAAGAAACAGAGTGGAATACAAAAGACAGAACCGATCAAGGAAACAAATTTGTCCAGATCGCGAGAACCTGCAATAGCCACAGCCGCACAGAGAAAGACCGTGGCTAGTCTGAGCATGTTCTTTTGCCATTTGACAATTGGATTGTGTTTACCTGATTTAGAAAACAAACTGGTCTCGACAATACGGATGGCAGGGAATAATTGTAATGGGATCGAGAGACAGATGGCCAAAGCATAAAGGCCCTGAACCGTATTGACGGCATTACTAACGGGAAGGTTCAACAAGATCACGGTCTGTACTTGGTCACCAAATGCCAAATAGGAAAGAAAACCGACAGAGACGAAAAGTGCGGTGATGAAAAGCATGGTCCAAGAGAGTACTTTGGGAAACTTTTTGGGTTCTTTCATTGATTCGGTGATGGGAATAACTACAAATAATATTAGAAATAAAATCAATATAATACAAACACTTACTCAGACCAACGCCTTCGAATGTAAAGACAGCAGTACCGATAAACATGGGAAAAGAAGTAGGATTGATGATCCATTCAACCTTGCCAACACCATTGAGAGCCAATGTGAGGAAATCGTAATAGTACAAATAGGCCAAACCTACCAAGATGAAGGCATCTGCAATCAGGGCAAAGAAAGAAAGTTTTTGGATCTTTCGAATCATGGCAAGAGGAACAAAGATGAGAACTTGACCGATGATGAGGTATTCAAGGGGGATATTTGTTTGACAATTAGTGATGGCTAAAACCATGGCTTGAAGACTTTGTGCTACAAATACCATATAGGCACACACAAAACCAATCTAAAAAATGAGATTTTTGTGTGTGTATTTGTGTGGGATTATTTACCTGTGATGTTGTGATGGACACGAGCACCAACATACGCATTGATTGACCATAGAGTATACCACCTATGTCACCAAAAGAAGCGGGTATCTTGTTACGTGTTTCTACCAACAATAAAAAGCAGTAGAGAGAGATGGCGGCAATAAAAGAAAGAAAGAGAGTAGAAAAGACAAGACCACCATTATAATATCTAATAAGCTAAAGTAAATACCACGCATAAAAAAAAAAAAAAAGTCGGATTGTTGTTGTTTACGCTTTAGGTAAAAACATGACACCGGTACCAATGAACGATTTCAATAATAAAAAGACCGCTTTAGCCGGAGTGGCGGTTCCTTCGACTGCATTCGCTTGTGCTTGGCGTAACAGGTATTCAGATTCGCCTAATTCCTCATCGTCTTCTTCATCGCTTTCTTCTTCATCACTTAGATCCTCACCACCAAAATGACCATAAAGGGCCAAGAAATCGACAAAGGTGTGTGTGATCCAAGAAGGGGGCTTTTTACCTTTCTTGGCTGCAGTTTTGATCACAAAGTGACGACGAAATCCTCCGGGATCTTTAAGGTTGACAAGTGCCGGATCCGAAGGTTCATTACGAGGGACCATGACCGAACGAGAACGTTTTTTACGAGCCTGGTCTTGTTCGATTTGTTCTGTCCATTTATAGATATCATGAGTGATTGCACCGCCGGGCAACTGATGCACGCTACGACTTTCCTCTTCTTCGTCGTTGTCACTGTGGGGATGAACTGAAGGTGGACGGAGATGGTTACCTGAAGGTGAAGTGGAGACCAAATGACGTTTGACTGCTCTAGCGATCTCTTCGTCCGTTACTTCAGGATGGTCACCATAGGCTGAACATGGTCGGTCTTGGGTACTGCCATAGGTTCGAATACTTCTAGCAGCGGGTGAAGTGCCTAGGTAGGAGTGGATCGAAGTGCCCAGTTTGGCAGTGGAACTAGAGTGGTCGAATGAACCAGCTATGTTTCCTTCGTTTAAATAATCATTGTTTTTCTTTGCGTTGACAGGCAAAGGGCTTGACATTGAGTATGAATAATAAGAAGAAACGGAAAAAGGAGGAAAAAAAAAAAAAAAAAAAAAAAAAGATCGGCGGAGAAAAAGAACCACTGCAAAGTTTAATGAAATTCAGCGAAAAGACTTTCATCTCTTGTTTTTAAAACACTGTGAACTTGGGTGGTTGAAAGATTTATGTATAAATTGATTTTATTCAGTATTATTGGGAGTCTCATTCTCACTCTCAATCTTATAACACCTCTGACTTTAAATAGAGTATTTTGCCCAGGCAAATCATGTCAAAAAAAAAAAAAAAAAATTAACATTTTGAGAAAGAGAATTTGCTATTTAGACTCCCTCTTTAATACTATTTGGTACAACATCTTGTTGCATATGTTTTTTTTTTTTTTTTTTTTTTTTCGGCACGGAGTCCATCGTCAGACTATAGTCTTTCGGGTTCCTATCCCTTCTCTTCTTCTGTAGGTGGTAATCTGGGCGACAGAATGGCTGTGCCCTCTTGTTGCATATGAGCATCCGAAAAGCAAAAAAATATGTCCAATGCTATAAACTTTTTGATTACCAATTGACATGGGTCCCTAATACAATCAAACGTACTTTAAACCCATCTTGGTTTCTGGTAACATACACGCATGAGTTAGCCATTTAATATGCAGAAAGGGTAAATAAATGACCTTTTTTTATTTGATTGCGACAAAATTATTACCATTGTTATAATGCATGACAATGGAGGGGGTATGTTTGGCACTCGGGCAAGTACAGTATAGGCGGATGATTTGTTGTGTATTTTGTTGAATAACTAACAATTGGGCGTTATCACTTGTATTTGTTGTATTTCATTCCTTATACATACATTAATACTACTCTAATCTCGTAGATTTTGAAACACGACATTTTCCGTGTTGAAGTTTTACACAAACGGAAGTTTGATTCATAAAATGAATTTACTTCAGTATAATCACCTTTATATATATATATATATATATTAGAGAGGGGATGACTTGAAAGGGACAGGTTTTTAGTATCCCAAAAGGTGTTTCTTTGATTTCTTTTTATCTGGACAAGTCTACAACTGCATTGTTTTCGGAAAATCATTTGCTGTCCTTTAATATAGAAATCTAAAAAAAGAATGACCCTGATTACTATTGTCATCGCAATTACCCGAATAAAAAGGGCGTTTCACCAAAAAAAAAAAGAAGCGTGGGGATGATTATATGTTGTCCGTACTTTTAAATGAACAAAAAAAAAAAAAAAAAAAAAAAAAAAAAAAGAAGGGTATTGATGACAAAGACACCATTTTTTTTTTGACTGACATACAAGCAAAGGAGAATAGAGTAAAGCAGGGAAACCCTTTAGTTTACCTGAATTGCTTAAACTATAAAAAAAAAGTTCTGGAATAAGCTTTCAAAGGGAAAAACAGGTAGAAGACATGTTTGATAATTTATTTTAAACCAACAGCCTTTTTCTTTTTTATTTATTTAACGCGTCAATAGAACAACATTTATAATGAGTACTGTGTGTATGTGTTTTTTTTTTCTCTCTTCTTTCTTTTTCCTTTCTCTCACTCGTTCTCTCTTCCACAAGTGTATAATGTATCATTCTTATTCTCAACCTACAGAAAGCATAAACTGTATCAATCATGATCCTTCAGCACTTTTTCGTAATAACCAACCGCAAGCACACGAGCCATCATTGATCGATATGCTCAATCCCTTTCCAGCCCTGCCACTCTTTATTTCTCATCAACAATTCCCCACCTTCCTTCGCCTCTGGCACAATTTTCAAAAACAAATTGAATTGGTCAAGGAACCGCGTCAAAGGATACTCGTATCTACCTGGCTCAAGCTCTCGATCAGTGAAATTGAACAGACAATGGTCCTGATCCACAAGATGGACTCAGACGCCATCTTCTTGGCCTTTCAACAACTTAAGGAACGTATGGAGATCATGTGTCAGATGATCGAAATGGGCTGGTTCAACCCATCGCAGGCGATGGGAATCATCAAGCCAGACATGCTATCAGAGAATTTCTTGTTTGAAGACTGCTTACAACCTGCCCTTTATATTCCAACGGATCTCGAGCCACAGAATACCTGCTTTTGGTCTTTGCCTAATACACCCTCTATTGAACAACCATTGGTTCCTTTAGTCGAAAACTATCAACAGTTTATTTCTTTACCCCCTACTATTATAAGTGAACAAAACCCACCGCTTATTTCTTTACCTACCACACCTGCCTGGACAGAAGATTCATTCATGTCAACAGAGATCAAGCCTGAAAGTGAAGAAGAGTCCGAAGTAGAAGAGGATTTGAACGATGAAGACTATGTCGCCTCTTTAGCAGAAGAGGAATTAGAAGAAGAGAGTTATCGGCCGAAACGAAAAAGAAGAATGACACAAAGGAGTAGTAGTAGCCAGGCCAGAAGAACGGCCACATCCTATGACGCAAAAACCACTCATTATCTCAAATCGGTCTTTTTTGATATCTATAGTGTACGTGATAAACTGACAAAGGAACAGAGACGCAAGGTCCAAAAGGATACAGGATTAAAACCGCGTAATATCACCTATTGGTTCTCAAATCATAAGCGTAGGTTTCAAAGTTCCCTTGTCTTGTTTAGAAAGACTGTCCATGAAAGTAAAGGGAAAATCAAGACCTATCATGAATTCTTAAAGTACAGAAAAGATCGTGGTCTATCTTCAGAAGAACAATAATAATAATAATAAAAAGACGAGTATTGAGCATGTTTTTTTCATCCAATCAAAAATGTTCTTTTTTTCATCCTGATAATAATCATGTGAACCCCCTCCAAAAATAAATAAATGTGTGTGGGCGGATTCTTGTTGTTTCATTGGTTGATTGAATAACAAAAAAGACATGAATGGTAAATACTTTCCTGTAATTGGAAGACAAATGTTTCATGGGGGAAGAAGTTCATTTGTTATAAAAAAGAAAAGTCTTTTTTTTTTTGTTATTCTTCCACCCCCTTAAACTCCTCCTATTTCCCCTTTATTTTTTAAAGCAAGGTTGCTACTGTTTTGCTCCCCCCTTTTTTTTTCGCTTTCTTTTTCAAATGATACATTTACCACTTTACGTTAAATTGACATTAGTTCCTATTGCATTGTGGAGTGCTTATACAATACAGCCACGATGGTTTTTGATCTCACTTGGTTCAATGCTCCTAGTTGCTTGGAAACATATTCAAACTCCATTGAAATTCGCGTATTCGTGTTTTCTAAAGCCGTTGGGTGATCATGGCAACCAACAGAGCCGTTTGGAATCCTTTTATGAAGATCAAGCCAAAAGTAATGAAATATTTATGATAGTTGAGATTTTCTTTTTTTTTTTTTAAAAAAAAACTATTGAATAGTCTATGATCATTCTCGACAATCGTTATTGAGAGGCCGCAAGACGATGCTCAAGTTGTGTGCTGCACAAATCAAAGAACAAGTGAGTATGGTGAATAAACCTATCTGGATTGATCTTGGTGGTGGAACAGGTAGTATTTTTATTTTTGTTTTTGTTGTGCTGATCATTTATTTAGGCTGGAATATTGAAATGATGAATGAATATTTTCCATTAGAACAATTTGAAAAAGTGATTTTGGTAGACTTGACGCCTTCACTTTGCGCAATTGCAAGGGAGAGATTTGCTAAGAGAGGATTTAAAAATGTGTCTGTGGTTTGTCAAGAAGCGGCTAATTTTCAGATAGAGGATAGACTAGAAGGGCGTGTAGGGTTAATCACTGTTTCCTATGCATGTAAGTTTAAGAATAGTAGGATGTGTATGTGTGTGTATGTATGTGTGTTAAGTATGTCTATTTAGTGTCTATGATGGATCATTTTTATCCAGTGATTGATCGTATTCAGTCTCTTTTGGCACCAGAAGGTATTATTGGAGTGGTTGATTTTTATGTCTCTGGACGATCTCGTGCAGCAGCCGAGACATGGGCTCCTCAACAAAACCGACATTGCGGTTGGTTCCTTCGTCACTTTTGGCAGATGTGGTTCGAATTGGATCATATCAACCTTGCACCTGGACGTCGAGATTATCTCGAATACAAATTTGGAACGATCAAGTCACTCAATCGTCGTAATCATTTCATCATACCTTATTTGATTCAGATGCCTTACTATATCTGGCTCGGTTGCTCGAATGCTAGACAACAGGATCTCTCGGGATTGGCCATGGCGGAGGATACAGATAGTGTGAGCAGTCAACGATCATTGGTGAGCCAAAGTGGAAGTGGAGCATTTAGCTTTCAAAACAAGCAGTGGAGATTGGATTATGACCCTCTTTTGGCTTGTCATACACAGTTTAGATCTTATATTTATGCTTTCACTTGGGAGGATCCTCGTGTGGACTTGGAGTATCTGGATTTGACAAAGGAAGACACCATGTTTGTCATCACTTCTGCCGGTGATAATGCACTCGAATATGCTTTCAAAGCACAGCCCAAGGCAATACATTGTGTGGATATGAATCCTTGTCAGGTAAAATAAATAAATTAGAGAGCAGACAATTCCGATTCTTAATATGTGTATATAGAACCACTTATTGGAGCTCAAATTGGCAGGCATATCAAGTCTAGATTACCATGACTTTTGGCGCATGTTTGGTGACGGAATCCATCCGACCTTTTTCAATCTTTTACATGAAAAGCTTTCACCTCATCTAAGCAGCTATGCTTTCCAATATTGGTCTCAGCACGTAGATCGTTTCAGTCGCAAGTTTTACAAGACGGGCTATTCCGGCTTGGCTCTATCATTGGTCGAATGGTGTATTCGTATGCAAGGATTAAATGGCGTGGTAGACTCCTTGGTGTCTGCCAAAACGATTGAGGAACAAAGACAGATTTGGGAGGCAAAGTTGAGACCTGCTCTACTTTCACCCATGATTCAAAAGATCTTGCAAAACCCAATGTTTATGTGGAATGCACTTGGAGGTAAACAGCCACTAACAAACAAACAAAGGTCTAATATATGATAGTGCCAATGAATCAAATGAACATGTTTTTAAATGAACATACTTGTCAAGAATATATCGAAAACACCTTGGACCCTATTCCTTCCCATTCACTCTTTAAAGACGATCAATACTTTTATTATCTTTGTTTAAAGCAACGTTATAGTCCATCCAGTTGTCCTTCTTATCTTACCAATGAAGGTTTCAGTTCATTAAAGGTAAACATACTTGTTTAATAATGAAAAGCTAAAAAAAAGATGATCAGACATCAGGTGCATTGGATGCTTTCCGTTTACACACTGAATCTATACTGAGTGCACTTCAGGGTATGTCTGCTGATTATCTAACTCGACTGGTGGTTATGGATCATATGGATTGGTTTGATCCCCAAGATCCTAAAGAATTAGAAAACGAGATTATAGAAATGAAACGCACATTGAAATCTAAAGGACAAGTCTATTGGAGGAGTGCAGGAAAGGAACCTTGGTATAATCTCTTATTTTTGAAACATGGATTCTTGGTGGAACCTTTAGCTATACGTCAACCAGGTCAATCTATTGATCGTGTTAATATGTATGCTAGCTTCTATAGGGCTATTAAACCTTGATAAATATTTTTTTTTTTTTTTGGAATAAGGAGCCAGAACTTGGGTGAAGGGCGTAACAAAGTTATGATTATTTATGTATCAGTCCTACATCAAAACGTGTTGTTAAAATAAAGAAATTCAATTCTTTTATAAAATTTAACCGTCCTATTCGGCGCCCTCATTGCAGATTGGAGTTTTATTTTTCTTGGATCAAATTTCATTGGAGATAACAGCTTTTTGCCAAAATAGCACGTGAATTAGAATTTATTCCTTTTTTTGAATTTCCGAGTGACAGAAGTGCCGAACTGAGGGATGAGATAGGAAAACAGTAAAAAAAAAAAGCATTCCAAGTCGCAACCCTGCTGCGGCAGCCTTACAGGTGAATTCATTTCATACATAGATGAATCAAGGAAAAAAAAAAAAATAAGAATTAATATGAGGTAGGGTATATATGTGCATGAAAGGGAAGTCAATAGCTGAATATTATAAAATCAATGGCATGTATATTTAAGAGTGGTACAGTTTTGCAAATCATTAGGTCTTGATAAAACACTCATTTGACTCATCGAAGCAGAGAGGCGGTGTGTGTAAGGAGAAAGGTGCCGAAAAGTGGGCGGTACCCAAAAGAAAAATAGAGTGCGCTTTTAGAATCCGTTATTTTGATTGGCGGGTATTCATCGGTCATAATTTGCACCGAAAGTTCAATGCTTCAGTTTGTGATACATTAAAAGACTATAAAAAAAAAGACATTTTTTTTCTACTTCTTTGATCTCACTTTTTTTTTTATTATTATTTAATTGACAATGAAACGAGACCATAGTACATCAAGGTCTTCTGTCACTGCTCAATCAGATAGTGGAGACACCCAATTGAATACAACAGAAAATCACGATGAAAAAATACTTTTACAACAAGAAATTGCAGCCGCAGAACGATCAGACGTAAAATCAGAAGAGACTGATAAGAAAAAGAAGAAGGAAAAACAACTCTCAGTCCCAATCTATAAAATTTTTCGTTTTGCTACTAAACTCGAGTTGTTAATGATTTGCATTGCTGCCATCTTTTCAGCAGGTATTGGTGCTATGCAACCAATCTCGATTATCATCTTTGGACAATTCATGACAACCATTTCTACTGCAATGGCAAGTGGTGATTATCAAGCTCTGGTCGATGCTACCCATCCACTCGTCTTGATCTTTGTTTACATGGGAACTGCCGTTCTTGTCTGTGCTTACATTGCCCAATGCTTCTGGGTTTTAACTGGTGAAAACCAAGTCCGTCGAATCCGAAACTTGTACATTCATTCTATTCTTCGACAAGACATGTCCTGGTTTGACAAGGCCGAAGAAGGCTCACTCACTACCCGTTTAGCCACCGACACACAGCTGATTCAAGACGGTATTTCTGACAAATTCGGTCTGTTGGTGATGTGTATTGGTCAATTCTTGGCTGGTTTTATTATCGCCTTTGTCAAAGGTTGGCGTTTGGCTGTAGTTATCTTGGCTACCATTCCCTTGCTGGCCGGTACTGGTGCTGCCATGGGTTATTTCATCACCAAATATACACTCAAGTCTCAAGATGCCTATGCCGAAGCTGGTTCTGTAGCTGAACAAGTTTTCTCGGGTATTCGTACCGTCTATTCGTTTTCTCTCCAAAACCGTTTTGCAGAACTCTATTCAAATCGTCTGGAAAATGCAATGAAGACCGGTATTCGACGTGGACAAGTGCTTGGCTTTGGTTTTGGTGGCTTTATGTTTGTGCTCTTTTGTACTTATGCTCTCTCGTTCTGGTACGGTTCCAAGTTGACGCGTGAGATGATCATGACAGGTTCAGATGTCTTGGTGGTCTTTTTTGCAATGATTATTGGTGCCATGGCCTTGCTTCAGTTACCGCCTAATCTGTCTGCAGTCTCTAGTGGATGTGGTGCGGCTTACAAGATTTACAGTACAATTGATCGTGTACCCGAGATTGATCCTGATAGTCAAGAAGGATTGAAGCCCCAAAGCTATAATGCCAATTTGGAGTTCAGAGACGTCATGTTCAAGTACCCTACACGTCCCGATATCACAATCTTAAAAAAGTTGAACTTGACCATTCGTCCTGGTATGACTGTTGCCTTTGTGGGTCCTTCCGGTTCTGGTAAATCGACCAGTGTACAATTGATTCAACGCTTTTATGATCCTAATGCTGGTTCTGTCTTTTTGGATGGTCACAATCTTCGTGATTACAATGTGGCCTGGCTTCGTAGTCAGATCGGTGTGGTCAGTCAAGAACCTGTGCTCTTTAACATGTCCATTAAACAAAACTTGCTTATGGGTATCAGCAAGCAGGTGTCTAATGATGAAATCGTGGATGCTTGTAAGAAGGCCAATTGTCACAGCTTTGTTTCTCAATTGCCTGATGGTTATGATACAATGGTTGGTGAACATGGTGGTATGCTTTCTGGTGGTCAAAAACAACGTATTGCTATTGCTCGTGCTATTTTAAAGAATCCCCCTATTTTGTTATTGGACGAGGTAAATTATAATTCACAGTGTTTTACTTTTACTAACAAAAAAAAAAAAAAAATTATTATTAGGCTACCTCTGCTTTGGATACTCAATCTGAACGTTTGGTACAAGCCGCTTTGGATGCCGCCTCTGCTGACCGTACTACTATTGTTATTGCTCATCGTCTGTCTACTATTCGTAATGCTGATCTGATTGTGGTGATGCATCAAGGTGATTTGGTTGAACAAGGTAGCCACAATGAGCTACTCGCTCTGAACGGTGTCTATGCTGATTTGGTCAAGAAGCAAGAAATCGCTACCAAACAAGTCGGTACAGTTACTGAAGAACCTGATTCTGAAGAACTCTTGAGACGCGAAGAAAGGGAAATTGCCCAAGAAAAGCAACGCGCTGCTGAAGAATTGGATGAAAAGGACACGAACGATCATCTTTTCCGAGTGACTACTGGTGCCTCTTCTGTGGATGCTTATGAACTCAAACGTCGTAAAGAAAAAGAAGAACGCAAAAATGCAAAGAAGCAGAGTATTCCTATGGGTAAAGTTTTGAACCAAATGCGTAGTGAGTGGCACTTGTTGGCTATTGGTGTATGCGGTGCTGCTATTGCCGGTGCTGTTTTCCCTTGTTTTGCCTTGATTTTTGCTCGTGTGATTGCTCTCTTGATTTCTCCTGATATGTCCCCTCCTGGACCTATGAGTGGTACCAACCTCTATTCGTTCTTGTTTGTGGTGATTGGTATTTGTGCTTTCATTGGTTTTTCTAGTCAGGTGATCTCGTTTGAAGTGGCTGGTGAACGCTACACCAAGCGTCTTCGTAGTGATATCTTTCGTGCTTTTATGAGACAAGAAATTGGATTTTTTGATCACGATGATAACTCGCTTGGTGCTCTTACTTCCAGATTGGCTATTGACTCCAAGAATGTAAATGAATTGGTTACAAAGACATGGGGTGATATTACTCAAATCATTGTTACTGCCATCACAGGTAATATATATATATATATATATATTGAAATTTCCAGTTTTACTGATTTATTTAAATAGGTTTGTCTATCGCTTTCTCTCAAACCTGGGCCTTGACTCTCGTTATTCTCTGTATGACTCCCTTTATCGCCTTTGCCACTGGTTATGAATCTAAGATCCACCGTGGGTTTGAAGACAAGACCAAGAAGGCCAACGAACAATCAGGTGAAGTAGCAGGTGAAGCCATCAAGGAGATCCGTACCGTGACCGCCCTGAACAAGCAAAACTTTTTCGAAACCAAATATCATAGAGCCACTGATCATCCTCACAAGCTCGCTCAACGCAAGGCTTACATGTCCTCTATTGGTTACGCCCTCCAACAAGGTATCACTCTTTACACCAACGCCGTAGCCTTTTACGCGGGTATCCGCTTTATGGCCAACGGAATGATTGATTTCCAACAAATGTTTACTTGTATGATGGCCATCATGTTGACTGCACAAGGTGTTGGCCGTGCCTCTGTATTTACCTCCACTCTTTCCAAGGCCAAATACTCTGCCATTGCCGCCTTCGATATTCTCGAACGTGAACCTGAGATTGATCCCGATTTGGAGGGAATCGAACCTGCTCATAGTCAGATCAATGGTGACATTGCCTTTGAAAACATCACTTTCCGTTACCCTGCACGTCCCGACACTTCTATCTTTAACGGCGAATTTAATCTGCACGGCAAAAGTGGACAGACCATTGCACTCGTGGGACCTTCTGGATGTGGCAAGTCGACTACGATTGGTATGCTTCAGCGATGGTACGATCCTATCTCTGGTACAGTCCGTTTGGATGATAACAATGTCAAGAACTACTCGCTTAACAACCTTCGAAGCCACATGGCATTGGTGGGACAAGAGCCCATATTGTTTGATATGACGATTGGCGAGAACATTAGTTTTGGTGTAGATGAATCCATCCAGGTCACCCAAGAACAAATTGAAGATGCTTGTCGTGCATCCAACATTCATAAGTTTATTGTCGGATTACCACAAGGTTATGATACGCGTGTGGGTGATAAAGGATCGCAATTGTCAGGTGGACAAAAGCAACGTATTGCCATTGCTCGTGCCTTAATTCGTAAACCTCGTGTGCTCTTATTGGATGAAGCTACTTCTGCTCTTGATTCTGAAAGTGAGAAGTTGGTACAAGCGGCCATTGACAATATTCTGGAAGAAGGAGGACGTACGACGATCACTATTGCTCATCGTTTGTCAACTATTCAAAACGCTGATTTGATTTGTGTGGTCAAGAATGGTCGTGTGATTGAACAAGGTACTCACTGGGAGCTCTTGAAATTGAGTGGTGTCTATAGTGATCTGGTCTACCAACAATCTCTCAACGCTCATTAAATTTTTGCTTGTAAATTATTTATATTTTAGAAAAAACTTCTTAATCTTTGTATCAACACAAATAAACTTATTCCCCCTCCTTTTTCTTTACTTTAAAAGCTGTAACATTTCAGATTTCTTTATTTTGATCATGTTTCTTCTCTAATAAACAAAGAATACAAACAAAAAGGCTCTTTTTTTTTTTTTTTTTTTTTAAAAGAAAAGATTTTAGCTTGTTACTTTTTTGAGCATGCCCAATGCTACAAAAAACCCCCTTCCCCGACTACGATTGTCTGTAATTGGAAGGTGGTAAAAGTGTAATTACTGACTGTATACAAAAAGTAGTAATTAAATACACCCTCCTTTGGGTGGAAGAATATACAACAGGTTAATATCCAAAATACAGACAAAGACCTGTGTATATTTTACAGATTTTCGCTTTACCTTTTTTTTAAAAAAAAATTATGTGAATATGGTTTTTTTTTATGCTGCTTGGAATATAAAGATACGCTGGGTGAAATCAGAAGATGTCCACAGCAAGTATTCGCGAGTGGTTTCTTATTAATAAACCCAATTAACCAATTTTAGCCACAAGCTTTGATAGCTTGAAAAACAATCAAGAGTGTAATTATGAAAAGTTTGTGGATATCAGGCGCCAACTATTAAATGTAAAAAAAAAAAAAGGCAAACCATGCTGCTGCTGATGAATGCAATGTAAGAGAAAACAGAATCTTACAGAGCAGTACCGAGGCAATTGAAGAGACAAAAAGTAAACTAGTCAAGGTAATGACATGCTTGCTTGACCAACTGATCCTCTGGTTTGATTGTTTTGGTATGGAAATTTAAATAGCATGTCATGAATATCAGAAAAGGGTTGCAAAGAAGTCCGTTGTACTTCAGACAATGGTAGTTGGTTGGATGAATACTTGGAAAATGATAATGACAAAAATGTACATTCCTGAAACACCTGCACCAACTGAATATCGTTTTCAGTCTTTTAAGTCAACTATACCTTTTATACCATTTTTACGAAGAGTAACAGAATTTGAAAAACAGATACGATTATTACTATCTTAAAGTACTTGTTTGATTAGCAGGGGACGGATGTTTTGGCATTGGAAGGCCATTCGAAGTATTTGAACAGACCGAGCAAGCAAACAGCGAATACAAAACATTAGACTTGCACATTCTGCTTCATCTAATAAAAATCTTGTTTCAAAAAGTGAACACCTGTATATCAACTCAAACAAGAGTAATGCCTCTATTTAATAAACCAAAAATGAGTGACCATTCCTCTTGAAGCGGTTTTTCTTTACTGAAAAACATTATCGTTCGAACAAAGGGACTGTTACGTAACTGTCGATGATTAGGATAATAACTTTATTTGTTAATAATCTGCATTTGGGTTTTTGAACACTAAAAAAAGTAAATTTTTTTAAAGTCAGGGTTTTTTTTTTCATTTGAATTAAATTTATATAAAAGGTCGGCGTCACCCCACTAATAGTGTAAGGCGAGGGACACCAGTGGACCCCAAAGATGGCAAGCCAGAGCTTTGAGTTCCGGGAGGAAAAAATTAGATTAACAACGAGAGGGACAATGTCCCTCATTATAGTTGTTAAACTATAAAGAACAGATACTACACTTGATCTTAGCCAAAAGGCCTGAGAGGATAAGGAAAAAAAAAGTTTCTGCTTTTTTGAGCTTTTTTTATATCTTTTTGGTTGTGGCTTGACCTAAGGATCCACACTCCGATCTTATGTGAAATGTGGGACAAAATGATTTGCTTAAAATTTTTTAATTCCAAATTTGTTTTTCCGATATGAACAATTTTTTTCGATTGTGACTCATAGTTGTTTTTAGACGACTTACTTTGTGCGCATCCCACTCCACGCAGTTAGTCTTAGAGGTGATATAGGAAGGCGTTCAAGACACAAAGGAAACCACAGTTTTGATACTATTTTGAAATCAAATGATATGCAAAACTTACTGCGGCGAGTTTTTAGAAAAAAAAAAAATAGTCATATGATTTATTACATGATTGAATTTAACTTAAAAATGCATGGGTGTTCACTTCAGATTATAAGCTTCTGATATTCTACGAAATGCATGGGCTTGAGCAGCTCTATCACCTGAGGGCACGCTACTAGCCAATAAAGAATAAATCAGTTGAGCCAAATTGGTTTCATCCTCCGGCAAATCTAGCTGCCTTTTCTTGACGATGCTCGTCACGTTAGCGTTCAATATTCCCTTGATCTGCTTTAGACATTTTTGAAATACTTGTGCGTTCTGGAAACTTTCTCGCTGGGAGGCAGCTCCGAGACGATAAGAATCGATTTGATGACAAAGGTCGACCATGTTTGAGTTTGCTCGGTTCATTTCAATCTGCGCCATCACTGCTTTTATCATGCCCTCTGGATCTTCAGGAGAGACTGGCGTTTTGCCGCCATCGCTATTCTGCCCCGAGAGTTCAATAAGGACTTCAGAGGTAGGAATACCAAATTCGTGTAGCAGGATCTGAGCATCAGGTGATAGCTTCTCTTTAGACTTGATTTCGGACAAGAATCCCATAGACATAAAGACGTCGATAGCTACCTTGCTGGGTTCAGTCGACAGTACTTCGCGGTAAATAGTTCTTCTGCCTGTGATCAGATGAGTGGCAATCCATTGTGTAAGTAAGGGGATAATGCATCTGGGTAGCATAGGCACAGCTTCCAACGCGGACAGAGAGCAGGAGGTGATCCAATAAGCATCTACTGTAGGATAGACTAAAGAGGCAAAGTACATCAGACGCTCATATCTCGCAGGCTCGTTTTCCATGTTCACCAAAAGTGTAAGCTGATCGTCTTGTTTGCGTATCACCTTTTGTTTAATATTGGACTCAAGCACGCTCGCAAACTTTTCTTCCACGTTCCAATCCAGTACAAATTCTCGTTCCAACAGTTGAACGAGGAATCTGAATCGATCCATAAACTCATCTTCTCTCATCGAGCTTTCTGAAAAGGACAAGTAAACCACAGCGAAAAAGGAATCGAGCAAAAATACGTCCAACATTTGGTTTGCGTAATAAGACAAGATCATCACATTATCAGCGTGGTCGTTCACTCTAACGTTCGTGTCCTCGTTCATCTCTTTACCTTCGATCATCAGATTCTTGGTTTCGTCCAACAGCTTAAATGATGAAGAGATTAACAAGTCTAAGTCCTCTCCCTCTAACAACAAGACAATTTTTTTTAAAAAAAAATCATTTGTTTAGCTACTTACCTTCCCAACCAGCCAGATATCCGTCTTGCACAATCTTTTTTCTCAAACTCTCGATAATTTCCTTAATTTTTCCTATACACACACCATGAGTGGCTCTTCCATAAAGAACAATTGAAGACACAATTGAGACAATCGAGACCACCAGTCCCTTTCGCTGTGATTCCTGAATCTTTTGCGTTATTTTGGCCACCAGCTCACTTTCATGAGATTCAGACTCGATCGTGTCAGCCACCTCTTGAATACTAATCAACGGTCCTACACCAAATATCACTCGTCCGTATTTCTTCTTGGTCGTTTGTTCAGTGGTCTTTCGCTTGTCTTTGGCTTCACTCGGGCGGATCATGCGCGCAGGTGTAGGTGTGTTGGAAGGTGTTCTGGTATGCTTTGTTTTGGGCTGTTGCTGATCAAGCACTTCGTCAACCAAGTAAGGTAACTCGGGCACATTTTCATATGTGATGTTGATTGGCACAAACACTACATCCTTTTGGACCTTCTTTGGCAAACTGGGAATTGGGGGTGTAGGCTCTGCACTAGGAGAATCGGGAGGTGTGTTGTTACTTTCGGGTCTACCGCGTACCTGATTGGCTTGTAAAGTTGCTTCAATCACCATATCCACCAGACCATCTGGATAAGCATCTTGGAACTTGCCAGTACGAGAACGAGAGCGTTCGAGATAAAAGGAAAGCGCACCATGTTCTCTCAAAAGCACTTGGGTGTAAGCAGCGGTTACAGCAGAATTCAGAGGCGATCTCTTGGTTTTGTCACGTTTGACATAATAAGCGCCGGCCAGACGATAGATGTCAGAAATGGGGCCCATCTGAGATATGGATTCATCACAAGCCAGGGCAGGCACAGGCAGATGATAGCGAATGGCAATGTACCATACCAACAGTTGATCCAGAATACTCTTGGATGCCGGGATATAGACCACACGCTTACCCATTGTTGACTGACGGATCGTACGCAGACTCTCTTCCTTGATCCTTACATTCTCAAACATGTCATCCAACAAGGACCGTAGAAAGGAGCCTGTGAACCAGACAAAGGCTAGTTGAGTACGTTCACTCATTCGCACCAAGATCTTGACTGCTTCGTTTACTGCTGTCTGTTTGGGCACGCCTGCCTTTTTCGTGATCTGACTGATGGCCAGATTCACTCTTCGATCGTTCAAGACCGCCACCTTGATCGATTCATCGTTGCTTCCTACTTTTTTACGCCATTTTCCCAGAGCCATACGACGATCGGTGATGTTGACCTCGTCGTCCTGACACCAATCATCGAGCGAATCATCCAGATCAGTCAACCAGACATCGTCTTCCTTGGCTGCATCGTATCTATTCTGGAGCACGGTAGACTTGATGGTCTGAACCATCCGGAGTGATCTCTGCAGAATTTCGTCTTGGGTAAACAGCGCACTCTTGACTTGTCTCTGAACAGCGGTGTATCCTCCAACCCCTTCTTCTTCATCCATCACCTGATAAAGTTGAATTCCACAACTCCAGCCGTAGACGGGCGTCGGCAGTCTGATGTTATTGGTCTCTTGGCAGACAAAGTAATGAATACCGTAACTTGCATTGGTCAGATAGTGTACCCAGAAGGTACGATCAGCATCTTCAGGCACGATACTCGTTGGATCAAAGCTTAAGGTTTCGTCCAAGGCTCGTAAGGACAAATTGAGCGAGGTTGCGTGTTGGTTGAGCGTATAGTGTTCATAATAAAGCGAGCTGTTGTTGACAAGCTTGGCCGCCTTGTCCACCGCCCGACTCACCCGATGCGAGCTCCTCTTTTTTTCAGTCGAGACTGACGGGCTGGGTTCAGGCGTATTGTAATAGCCTCGAATAGAATTCATGACGGTTCGAGCGCGAGATACGCTAGGAGTGGGGCTCACGTTACCGCTGTTTCTCTGTGTGAAATAGATGGTAGCAGAGGGTAGATTGGCTTGGGTGGCCTTGTTCCAGTATTGGCGGATAGTTTCATAACCAAGATTCCAGGTCAATGGGCGTTTGTGAGACATGGAAATCTGGTGAATTACGGGTAAAGAGCGAATCTCGGGCAGGTCTGATACTCTTTGGGGCTGGAAATGGCTACTTCTGACAGACATGCGACTGACTTGACTGGACGATCGTTTACGTCCTACCGGTTTGGATTCCTCATTGCTTATGATAGGTGGTAAAGTTGGCACTTGGAAGTTTTGGGGCACATAAAGTACAGCGGGACATCCAATGATCAGACGAGCAACGTAATCCACTGGAACAATATCAGCCACACTGTCACCCAATTGAGGATTAATTGCTTTGGATCCTCTGCCGGTCAATAAGATGGTGCCGTTTACACTGTTAACTCCGTCGGCCTAGAACAATAATGTAAGTAAAAAAAAAAAAGAGGGGCTAAGCCCTGATTAAAACTCACCCAACCGATTAAAGGTTCATGAACACTCGGACCCACAGGGGCTAATCGCATGATTGAAATAGGAAACACTTGATCCTTTGGCATCTTATTGACTTGATCAGCCAAGATATGCTCAGTCATTGACTTTGAATACAAATAGGCATTGTCGTACAAAGGCTTATACTCGTCGTGTTGATCTAAAATATCTTGCAATACATCCGCTGCTGAATGGTCTTGCTTTAAGGGACACAAGTATTTCTCGTCAGAGTTGGATTGAAGTGTCGACAGATGAACAAATCCAGAAATTGACTCACATTGTTTAGCCAGATTCAGAAGATCCAGAGTACCAAGCGTGTTGACTTTGATTGTGTTTTCCAAGCTTTCATTACCGTCTGGGTTTCCCGCACAGTTGAACACAATATTTACTTTTTTCTTGATCAACTCTATTGATTCATCTGATAATCCAAGGTTAGGTTCTGTTAAATCACCAAAGATGGGGCGTACTTTCTCTTGTATAAGTGTGTCGAATAATTGTGCTCCTATTGTTCCTCGAAGACTAGTAAAAGCCTAACCTCACCCAATATATATATATATATATATGAGAGACATGTATCGTTTTGTATGTAATTTACTTTATTAGATAATATATCATCTTTTAGTCTTCTTTCAGCCGAATTTGGGTTCACTCGAGTAGGTCTAAGCAAAATGAATATGGTGTCAATGGAATCAGACAAGGAATCAAGTAATTTCCATAAAACTGCTTTTCCAATGAAACCAGTTCCACCTGTTAAAAGAATAGACTTGTTTTTATAAAACGATTCTAATGTTTTCTTTTCTGGTGGCGTTTCTATATCTTCGTTACAACTTTTAGGATCTAAACTTTCTTCGTTCACTGTTTCTTCTTCCAGTTCAGGTTCTGGTGGAGATTCGGGTGTTACCGCACCACTTCTAGTAGTAAAGTCTTTACTCTCCAAGTCTGGTGTTGTTATAGAGATACTTGGGACAGGTGTCATTACAAATAAAATAAAATAAAAATTGTGAGAGAAAAGGGAGAAAAGATTATCAAGTTTCGTTACTGAAACCTTCCTGGTAAAAAACTCAGATATAAAAAAAAAAGGTTTCTCTTAGCCCGCAACAAGTCACTGCTCTACACAGCCTTAAGAAGGGAGAAATAAAAAATAAATTCGTGCTATTCTTTTAAAGTGGTTCCTTGGTAGTAAATCAATGGGCGCTTCTACTTGAACATAATGGATATTTGTCAAAGCAAATGACAAATGGTTCAACAAAGGATTTGCGGGAGGAGAGGTTCATCATTTGCCAAAACCAAAATCCCTAATCTGTTTACAACTATCCGTTTTGAGGGCGTGGATTTAAGAAGCTCCTAACAGGATAGTGCACATACATATAGTTTTTCTTTGTTTGATTATAAAAAAAGATCCCAACTTTTTGAAAAATCCTTTTTCTTTTGATTTCTCAAAAAAAAGTTTTTTTTTTTTTTTTTTTTTTTTTTTTTTTTTTTTTTGCCCCATAATGTCAACAATAAAGTTGTTCAAAATCATTCTTTTTTTTTTTTTTTTTTTTTTTTTTTTTTTTTTTTTTTTTTTAAAAAAAAAAAAAGGACCGGCGAATATTTAAAGCTAGGGAAATAAACAATCAGACTGCTGGTAACTGGAAAATGGTTTCAGTGATATTAAAAGAGAAAAAAAACCACTTTGTATATGTTAGAGTCTTGTGTTACAAAAAGTGGTTGTAGATGAAGCAGACATTGTAAAAGAAATTTGATAGCTTCAAAAACGATCAATAGAACATACTAAAATGATACTAATCAGGTGTCAGACATGCTATTTCTGTAAGTAATACCTATAAACAAACGAGAAAAACAGCACAGGCAAGTCTTATCTGCCGTAAATCAATGATTTATTAGGCTGTATTTGCCTTTTTGCAGAAAACATCAATTTGTTAGTGGACAAGCATCTTAGGATCGGCATCCACAACGCCATTATGCCACCGTTGATCAAAAATGCATACCCACCTATTGACCGTATTGTTTGTAAATGGTGCATGCGACTTACATAGGTACTTTACTGAAGCAGCGGCAACTAATAATAGGTTCAATATACAAATTACTAATATGCTGTACACAATATGGGTTTTATATCTAATTCCTGTAATTGCAGCATTTTTGACATTTATGCTTGCAAATTATAGTGCTCCTCATCTTTTACTGTCCTCACTCGTCCATGCAGCAGTGTCTTATACCCTCAAGATTATATTTGGAACAGATAATTTTAAAGCATTAATGATAAAAATTAAAGCTACCTATATATTGTATATAAATGAATCAAAATATCTATAATATGGGACAAATGGAAAGATAAAACAGAAAAATGAAGAAGAGTCTGGCAAGTTTAAATCAAATTATATCGCATACATAAAGATCCGAACAAAGAGATATGATGTGGCTATTTCTGAGGTAAAGCCACCTTCCGACTTGGTAAATTTGGGGCAGCAGAAAAAAAATAGAAGAATATGAGCTACCAGAAGCTAAAATTACCGGAAGATTGACGAGTTAGTCCCTTTTTCAGGGAGACATGAGGCAACTTACAACTTTGCAAAGGTAGAAAAGGCAAGTGGTTGTATGCTGAGATCGAGGTTTGAAAATGGACCATTTTTATTCGTCAAATCTCATGAATGCATAAAATGAGAGTTAGAAAAGAATAATGCAGTGATAAATCAAGCTTCAAAGAAAAAAAAAAATCTTGGTAATTTTTATTTGCAGCGTAAACTACCATATTTTTTTTTTGCTTTTAAAAGAATCTCTTTGTGATGTATGACTTTAAAGACAATTATAAGTATGCTTACGTCATCTGACAATTTTGATTTAAACAACGTCAATGAGCCTGTAAAAATTCTATTCACAAAAGCCGTGAGGCAAAGATGTAGCTAGGGTATTTGGAAATAAAAAAAATAAAACTTCCAACTTACATGATCGGCTCCTATTTTGAGCAGAGGAAAATTTCTCAATCCCTCACCTGTTTCTTGGTGACATTCGATTTTAAGGTACACGGCACGTTTTTTAGTTACTGCGACTGGCAAATTGTTGAACGACTTTTGATTTGGAATATGTAATCCTATCATGTTTCAGATTATTAAGTGACAGCACAATGGGCTTCCCTCCTTATCTCTCTCCCCACATACGCACACTCCCCCTTTCTTTTCTCCTACGCATATAGCGTATAAAATTGAAAAAAAAAAAAAAAAAAAATTATAGAGAAAGAGCAATTCAAAGTCCAATTTCTTTTTCTTTTTCTTAATTTTTTCTGAAAATGAGTACGTTTGTGATTATCACGTTATTATTATCAGTTCCTACTATACCACTTGTTTTATATGCTATCGGACTCTTGCTTCCTCCAGAGCATATTGTGACTCGTTCAACAAAGTACAAGACAACTGCCGAGATTGTCTGGACCATTTTAACCAGTGTTGAAGATTACCCTGCTTGGCGTTCAAACATTGGCCAAGTGACAGTAGAGGACGACGAAGGAGATTTCAATAAATATGAAGAAAAAGACCGAACAGAATTCGTTGAATACAATACCAAAAAGGACAAAAGAACAGCCGTAACTCATATTGAACAAGAAGTTGAAAGAAAGTTATTGAGAGTAGTTGAAGAGAAATCGACATTAGAAGACCATCCACCTACCTTTACTGGCTCTTGGTCCTTTGTGATCGAACCTTTAGAGAGTGAGCGAGCAATCTTGCTGAAAATTACAGAACAGGGCGTGATTAAAAAGCCCATGGTAAGAGGACTCAACAAGTTGATTTTTGGATACCACAGACGCATAGATCGTTTCATGAAAGATTTGGCTAAAGAAATTGAACTGGGTATACTTGAACCCAAACAAGATGATAAAAAGGAAGAAGAGGAACAATTGGACCAGATAAATGAAGAGGCTGAAGAGGAAAGTAGTGGCCATGAAATGGGACCTGACGAAAGTGTCATGGAAAGTAAAGCCAATGCTGATAAGGATTGGGATATTATTAGTGAAATTTATGAAAAGAAATAAAAGCGTTCCATATTTCTCTTGTATGACCCAATGACGTTATACCTCTGCTATACCCATGAGGTGTGATCATTATTTCTCCTTCCCTCCCTCTATCTCTCTTTTCACTGCATTTTTTTTTATCAGAATACACTCATTATGTGTAGAATTTGGCTTCAAGCCAACTTGCACTTCATCATTGTTCAGGTCCTTATTTCCTAAAAGTAAAAGGATTGTTGAATCTCCGGCTTATTTTTTTTTTTTTATCTTTTCTTTCAAATATGGTTTACACAGTGGGTATTTTGACAGGTAAGCAATAGCTACTAAAAAATAACAGAAAACTTGAAAAACACGTCTAAACAGGTTTTAGTAAGCGATACTGCTTCCAAGGATTCTTCTCTCGACAAAAGTGGTCCGACATTAAAAGAGATTCTTTCAAAGCAAAATGACTATTCAATTGAAAAGCAGTGGATTGTACCTGACGACATTCACGACATTCAAAAGACAATTGAACTTTGGGCTGACAAGGATCAACTCAACCTAATCTTGTTGACAGGAGGTACCGGGTTTTCGGAAAGAGACAGAACACCAGAAGTAAAGAAAAAGTCGTATATTATTTATTGGGTTGTATATATTGAAACAATTCTAGGCAGTGAAACCACTCTTGAGCCGTGAAACGCCGGGCATAACCCATCTCTTGTTATCCTCTTCTATTGCCATTACTCCCATGGCTGCCTTGTCTCGACCAGTCACAGGTATAAGAAATAGGACGATAATCATCACACTTCCAGGAAGCCCCAAAGCTTGTAAAGAAAATTTGGATGCTATTATCAAGATATTGCCTCATGCTTTAGACTTGCTTTTGAATGAACATTCTGAGACTATCAGGAAAACACACGCCCAAATGCAAGGTCATCAATGTACTCATAACAGTGAACAAGAAACGCTGTCAGGTCAATCAGCTCCTTTAGATACACCAGGTAAAAATAATAACATAGCATTAGACAAATCTTTTTTTTTATACATATAATTATTCCTTCAGTTTCAAGAAGAGCGCGACAATCTCCTTATCCCTTGATATCCGTCAATAAAGCACATGAACTGGTTGATAAACATACCCATAAGCTCAATACGGTCAACATGCCCGTCTCCCAATTCCTGGGATCAGGTTACATTTTGGCAGAAGAACTGAAATCATTAGAGCCTGTGCCTGGATACCGCGCTTCTACTGTAGATGGATACGCTGTTTATGGTAAGTTAATAAAAAGCTATACTTGTATTTAATTATCCCTCCCTCCCCCTTATAGCGGAAGATGGACCAGGAGTATATACTGTTGAATCTATCGCACTGGCCGAGCAGCAGGATACGACACTTTCTCTTAGCCAGGGCAAAATTGCACGTGTGGCCACAGGTGGCATGGTCCCAGAGGGAGCAAATGCAGTGATTATGCTCGAAGACACTCTTTTAATAGAGGCTTCTCCTGATGGAGAAGAATTAAAAGTCAATATCTTGAGTCAGGCTCTCTTGGGTCAAAATATTCGAGAGGTTGGATCTGATTGTGATCTGGGTGAAATTGTAGGTGTTGAGGGACAAGCAGTGGGACCCAGTGAGGTGGCCCTATTGGCCTCTGTGGGTGTACGTCATGCAAAAGTCTACCGAAAGCCCTTGGTTGGTGTTCTTTCTTCAGGAAATGAAGTACTTGAACATTTACACACTCATAGCTTGAAGCCCGGACAGATCAGGGATACTAATCGACCTTCGTTGTTGGCCACAATTCGAAATGCAGGATTTGAGACAACTGATTTAGGTATTGTGGGTGATACAGTGGATGAGATTTACGAGGCCATGGATGAAGCACTGAACAAAGTAGACGTCTTGGTGACCACTGGTGGTGTTTCTATGGGAGAAGCAGATTTGATGAAACCTGTGTTGGAGCAAAAGTTGGGTGCAACCATTCATTTTGGACGAGTTTTGATGAAACCAGGGTAAACGGACGAGATCGAAGGAGTTGTTCATTAAAGCACATACATAGAAAACCTACCACGTTTGCCACTGTACCATGTGGCAAAAAATCAAAGTGGGTCTTTGCTTTACCTGGAAATCCTGTTTCAGCTACAGTCACCTTCCAACTCTTTGTTCTCCCTGCTTTAAGAAAGATGATGGGTTCAATCAGAACACAAAGTGCAGTTATTCCAGTCAAGGTAATTTAGTTCGGTAGTTAAGATTTGTTTATTTAGAATTTTTTTTTTTTTTTCTTTTTGGTAGTTGGATCGTGATATGCATTTAGATAGTAGACCAGAATTTCATCGTGTTCGTGTAAAGACAGGCATATCGGAATTTGTAGCTGAATCAACAGGAAATCAAATCAGTAGTCGTATGTTCAGTATGGCCGAAGCAAATGGATTGTTACAATTACCTGCAAAGACCCCTGAGGTTGCAACGCTCCACAAAGGGACGACAGTTTCGTGTATGCTCATAGGTCAGCTTGAGTCATATTAAAAAAGGGAAGGGGGGACAAAGAATAAAAAATTAAAACAGTGCATCACAATCACAATCATCAATGCCAACCCTTTTCGTGCATGTTGACACATACAGCCATTCTCTTTATCTGAATTTGTAACGTGTTGCATAAAGAAAACAACAAATAGCGTCACTGTAAACCATCTTTTTTTAGTTGCCTAAATGTCATATCATTTTATCCCTTAGTCACCCTGCTGTATGAATGCAATGGGGATAAATGGTGGCAAATCCTCCTTGTTTATACCCTGTTTTCCTTTTAGTATCTTTTTGCATCTTTTGATCCTAGAATCCTCCCGTGTTCTATCTGTGTTTAAGTATAAATAAATGATTTGACAGGCTTTTGTTTTCTTTTTTATCCAAAATGGTTCAAAAGTTATCTCTTATTCAAGTATTCTCGCTGCCCATTGTGCCAATATCCTTTCTACTTAGCTTTACAAGTCTGGTGCTCTTCTTTTATTACATCAAGAATCGCTTTGTAAAGACAGATAAACAAGTGAGTTGGATACTCACATTCGCAAGCAGCCTAGTGTGTACCGTTGTTTCTATTCCTTATTTTCTCTCTTTCTGGAAATCTGGATGGGATATGAACTTGCTATCGATGGATTCCAATTTTCATACTGCTATGGTGTGCTTCTTTATATCCTACCTTGTACTTGATCTTTTTCTGGGGTCCATTTACTATCGACAACGTATCACTGTGTTAACCGGATGGATCCATCACCCACTGTATATCTGTATTCTCTTCTGGTTGCTCAAATCTCGCTCTTCTTCTTTTTTTAGCACTAGTTGTCTGCTCGAACTCCCCACACTCTTGTTGGCCTTGGGTTCCTTCAGTGACCAATGGCGATGTGATTTATTATTCGCGTCCACTTTCTTTGTGCTTCGTATTGTGTTTCATACCAACATGATTGTTGCTCTCAAGGAGCATCATCGATTACAAATGCTTTGGATGGTTGCCTTGGCCATTTTCCCTCTTCATGCCTATTGGTTCTATGGTATTATTTGTCAATTGGTCAGCAGATACTCTGGCTATTACACGTTAAATACAAGTGCTGTCACAGCAAGAAAATCAAAACATAATTTTTTGGAAAGAATCTGTACTTTATAATAATTAAACCACAAAATTAACAAGTTCACCCTTTTTGGCCAAGATTCTCTTTCGAATCGTCTTATCTCCCAACCATTTTTGTCCTGCTTCTGATTCTCTTACTCGTTTTTCAATTTTGTCTACATCATTTGATATTTCTTTGGGAATTGTGAGATTAAGTCTTGTCTTTCCATTAATCTACTTTGATAAGTACACTTGGCTTATACAACTAGAACTTACTTGAATAATACATAATAGTTCATCTTTTTCTAATGCTTCTGCATGAAGCTCTGGCCATGATTGTTGAAGCACGCTGTTGTTCTGAGCCATGTTCTCCCAACATTCTTCACTCATTGAAGGTGTCATGGGTGCCATCATTTTCACCAGAGATTGAACTGCATGGCTGTAAACAGGAGAACTTGCGGTAACGAGACTTGCAGAGATTGTGTTTGAGAGTTTGATCAAATCGGAAATGACGGTATTGAATGAATATGTAGTTGTCATATTATCCGTCACTTGCTTTATCGTCTGGTGAGTCACTCTATAAAGCTCTCTCTCTTCTTTGGACATCTCCTTCATCAAGGGTAATTGGGCAGTCTTGTCCGTAGATTGAGATAGCTTCAAGACCTTAACAAGCCATCTTTGCATACCCACGATACTCTTATCATCCCATTCTAATACTTCGGAGGGAGGTGCCTTGTAAAGAATATGGAGACGGGTAGGGTCCACACCACATTCATTGGTGACAGTCTAACAATAAATCAATAAATTTAACAAAAAAGCCCTTTTTTCTTTTTTTTTTTTTTTTTTTTTTTTTTTTTTTTTTACCACAGGATCAACACCATTGTATTTGCTTTTGGACATTTTTTCAAAAGATATAGAAGGTGTTTCTCCTGTTTCTATTATCTTTGGGTTTGCGGGATCTGATAGGTCTACTTCTTCTGGTTTTAAGAATCTAGAAGTTTTGGGATCTTTGAATGTACGTCCATGAACCATTCCCTAAATAGTCATATTAGCTCCATCATTTCTATTGAGGGGAGTTTTACCTGCGTAAGTAAGATATTAAAGGGTTCACCATTTCCTGGTTTTGTTTCGGGGGATTGCTGATAAGTGCCTTGTTTCAACATGACTTTGGAGATAAATCTAGAGTAAAGTAAATGAAGAATAGCGTGTTCAACACCACCAATGTATGTATCTACAGGTAATAAGGCAGACGCCTTCACTGGATCGAAAGGTCTTGTAAAATTTAGTTTCTTTTTGGAAATGAGGGGGGGGGGAAGTCTCTTACAAGGATGTGTTTTTTGGATCCGTATATCTCATAAAATACCAAGAAGAATCAACAAATGTATCCATTGTATCTGTCTCTCGTTTAGCAGGTCCTTGACAACTGTGGAAGATGTATAAATATGCGTGCGTTTTTTTTTCTTTTTTTTTTTTAAAAAAAAAACTTCCACTTACTTTGGACATTTACAATTGATCCAGTCCTCTTTACGAGCAAGAGGAGATTGACCTTTCCCAGAAAACTCGACATCTAACGGAAGACTTACCGGAAGATCTTCCTTGGGTACAGGAACCACATCACATGCAGGACAATGAACAATTGGAATAGGCGCACCCCAATATCTTTGTCTTGACAATAACCAATCTCTTAAACGAAACTATTGGGACGAGTGTTAAGCTATATATTTCTCTACTCTTTTTGTATTTGCCTGTGTTGCAGGGCGGCCTACACCCATGTTCTGTGCTTCTTTCAAAATGGCTTTTGCAGCCTCTTTTGATTTCATGCCCTTGTAAGGCCCCGACAAGTCTGTTAAAACTCCTTCAGCTGTAAAAGGTATGCTTTTATCCAATGGTTCATCTAAAGGTTGAATACGGGGTTCGACCACAAACCTAATGTCTTCCACCACCTTATTCACCTGACAAAATTCGAAATCACGTTTATCATGTGCAGGAACACCCATGACTGCCCCTGTACCATAATCTGAAAGCACATAGGGTGCAACATAAACAGGGATATCTTGCTTGGTGAATGGGTTGTGTGCATATAGGCCAGTGAAAACACCTTTTTTGGTTTCCTCTGCAGCGTCCATATTTTGTTTTTTCTTTAAACCTTCTACAAACTCCAATACGTTTCCTGCATGTTCTAGGGGCAATGTCCTATTTGCAATATCAAAAAAATATCTTTTATGTAGTTTCTTACTCTTTTTTGACAAGAGGATGTTCTGGTGCGAGAACTAGATACTGAACACCAAAGATTGTATCGGGTCTACTGGTAAACACTTTGACAGGTTCTAAATTTTCTGCTGATTTCTAAAAATAATCCAAATTGTCAAAAATAGAGTTGAAAAAGTATTTTTTTTTTTTTTTTTTTTTTTTACAATGTTGAATATAAGTTCTGCTCCTTTTGATCTTCCAATCCAATTACGTTGCATTTGTTTAACACGTTCAGGCCAATTTTCTAATCTGTCAATGTCTTTTAAAAGATCCTATTATTATGCTTAGTTCATATACACTCGACTTGGGGGTTTCTTTTTTTTTTTTTTTTTACATCTGCCAAATCGGTCACTTTAAAGAACCATTGTTTTAATTTCTTTCTTTCGACCAAAGCACCCGAACGCCATGATTTGCCTTCAGGATCCACTTGTTCATTGGCTAATACCGTCTGATCTACAGGATCCCAATTGACCACAGCTTCCTTTCGGTAGGCTAATCCGGCGTGATAAAGTTCCAAAAAGATATACTGTGTCCATCGGTAATAATCTGGATCACATGTTGTCACTTCCTACAAAAAAAAAGGTTAATTCCTCCCTTCCCCTTTTAACAACAACCAACCAACCTTTGACCAGTCAAAGTCAATACATAATTTGGATATTTGTTCTTTCATAGCCGCAATGTTCTTCTTTGTCCATTCGGCAGGGTGAATGCCTCGTTCAATGGCCGCGTTTTCTGCTGGTAAACCAAATGCGTCCCAGCCCATGGGATGCAGAACGTTGTAACCCTTCATTTTTCGAAATCGTTGAATGGTATCGCTGATTGTATAAACACGAACATGTCCCATATGAAGCATACCGCTTGGATAGGGAAACATAGATAGTGTATAATAACTCGGTCGTGTGGGATCTAAAGAAGGTGCTTTGGCTGTCTTCCAACGTGTCTTCCACTTGTCCTCTATCGCTGTAAAATCAATCGTTGATGATTTTTTTGTTTGTGAAGCATATAATCGAGAAAATGGTATACGAGTTTGATTGACTGTCCTCAATGTAGCTTGACATTGTAGAAATGTCATTTTTTTTTCTTAAACTATGAGAGGGGTGAGCAAAAAAAAAAAAAAAAAATTGTTCCAGCCCTGGGCTTGCATGGTTTCCTTTTTTTTTTTTTTTGGGAATCGCACAAATCTCCGCACGTTTTTATAATTGACACAATAGAGGATGTTTATCAACATTTTGTAAGATCTGGTGATATTTGTTTATTTTTTTTAGTTGTGTTCAATTTACTCTAATTGGAACCAAAGTATTCCAAAGAACCTTTGGGATTAGGCTTGATTGTCTTTCCACCCTTTGTCCAGTTGGCAGGACATACTTCACCATGTTCATCAGTAAACTTGATGGCTTCAATTACTCTCAAAGTTTCATCTACAGAACGTCCAATAGGCAAATCATGGATGTTGGCAATACGAAGGGTACCTTTGGGATCAATAACAAACAAGCCACGAAGAGCTAATCCTTCCTCAGGGATCAAGACTAAAATCGTACACATATTTAGGTGAGCTGAAAAAAGAAAAAAACTTTTGTTTACCGTTGTAGTTCGTAGAGATATCCTTCTTAATGTCAGAGACTATTTTAAAAAATGTTAATGTTTAACCTTTTCATATCAGTTATCTCTTACCAAGAGGGATGTTGATAGCACCAAGGCCACCTTGCTTTCTAGGAACATTGGTCCATGCTATTTTTAAAAATTAGATTTGATTTACTAAGATTATTATTACCCAAGTGAGAGTGAACGTTACTACACAAACGCAGAATTAATTTAAAAAATCACGTAAATACACACAACTTACTCTACACTGATACCAACCACTTCGGCATTCAACTCACGGAATTCTTCAACACGGTCACTGAAAGCCAAGAGTTCAGTAGGACAGACAAAAGTGAAATCAGCTGGGTAAAAGACCATGACAAGGAACTTTCCTTTAAAGTCGGTTGAAGAGAGTTCTTTAAATTCACCGTCAACAAGTGATTGAGCCTTCCATTCGGGAGCAGGATCTAGTTTTTTTTTTGGGAGGTTGTTAAAGACAGGTCGAATGTTGAACTATAATATTACGTTGGACTGTAGCACGCTTTTGTTCGAAAGCATTAATGGATAAAAAGCGAGAACTAGTGCTGGAAAATGCTTTACGAGCCATAGGTGAAATAACACTAGGACGAGCAGTAGCTCTAATTGTGTTGACAAGAGGACGAGAAATGACGCGAGAGAACATTATTTTTTAGTAGAAAAAAAAAAGGTGCAACCCTGGCCCAGTCATTTTTATGCTGTATTTTTGTTTTCAACTTCAGAGTATCTGAGATAAAAAACCTTTGTAAGGTAAACTTGACTCCTCATTGGTTGACAAGTTCAGAAGGACATTAAAGTATGTAAATTTACTTTATTCATATTCAAGTCGATCTCTTAAGCTAGTCAATAGCTGAACGAAGTTATCTCCTTTGTTTGAATGCGGATAGGGTATTTGAGGCACAGGCTTGTTCAAAAACTTACAAAGCTTTTCCCATCCATCACCTAATTCCATGATTAATAGGTTCTCAGGTTTTACTTTACTTTTAGTATTCTCAATATGCTTAAGAAACTTCTGGATCAGTGCCTCTTTTCTGTTCAACAAGTCTCCCTGATGTAGTTGACCATCGCAGTTTACTATACTGGCCATTTTTCTCACGCGCACCATTCGTTCTGGCCAAGTTATATCCATATTAAGCCACACATTGATCGTTTTACAAATCGATTTAAACCAGTCCTCTGGATCACGTACGGTTAAAATGATCTTGGCATTTGGAGACAGTTCATAAAGCCTTTCATAAAATGTAGCAGTTGGCCAGTCTACAGCAGCGGTATATCCTTCATAAGCACGATCCCAGTCTACAGGTTGATCAGGATAATTGTGTGCATTTTCGAAAATTTCGGGAATTTGGGTAGGGTCTAATATTACGTTTTCCATATGATGTGTACGATATCTTATTCGAAACTTTATTAATTTTACAACTTTTTTTTTTACACTTGTTATTACCCTAAATGATCTAAAGCATCGCGTAAGCTTTTCGTACCTGTGCGGCCATAGCCAGCACCAATGACTTGTAAATGTGACATGATATTTATTAAAAAAAAAAAAGGAAAAGAAAAAGAAAAAGAAAAAGAAAAAGAAAAAGAAAAAGAAAAAGAAAAAGAAAAAGAAAAAGAAAAAGAAAAAGAAAAAGAAAAAGGGTTAAATAATGAATGTTTCGTAAGATATCATCACAGTGCATAAAAAGTAATCTACCAATATTTCTTTATTAGGCTTATTATGGTTTTTAAAAGAACTGTAAAAAAAAAAAAGGCACCTACTCTACTCAAAAGATCGGTGTTAGTAGAAACGCATACTGATCAAAAGTTTTTTTTTATTTTATTTTTATTTTTTTTTTAAAAAAAACCTGCCGTTCGGCTTTACTTTGAAGCTTTATAACCTTAAAATCTATTATGATAATATTATATCGTATATAACCAGACGAGCTTAATTATGAGTATTGCATCCCTTTTTGATATCAACCTTGATAGAAACATAAACATTGTTTGTCACAATTAGATCTTTATATACCTGTCAATATGATAGACAAGTCTAATTTCTTTAAATAGAAGTTTACTATTAGTTGTAACCAAAGAAACCAATAATTACACGAACCAAATTTAAAAGTCTTTGCTTTGACCACGCTTCTTCTCTTATAAACAAAAAATAAAAAAAAAAAAAAAAAAAGATATCGCATTTGCTTATTTCCCTTCTTTTTATTAGATCAAATGGTTGTTATCACTTACTTAATACAGTTCTTTGTTGTCAAAATGTCTACATACAAAACAAAGCTTAGGTGAATCGCAGCAAAAATCTGCTTGATAATTTTTTCCTACTTTTGAATGGCCTTGGTATGATGATAAGAATTCAACTAAAATAGATTAATAGAAGAAAGGAAACTTTTCCCAGTAAAGTAACGTCATTCTGCATTATTCAAAAATTTCCAAAATATAAAAACGTTCGTCAGTTTGATTGAGGAAAAATACTTCATGACAAGCACATTTGAAATGCTGCAAGTTGCATGAGATTCAAATTTGCATCATACACACAATAAGTTGAATTGAAGAACTCATCATATTCTTGCTAATTGCCTTACATAAACCACGCAATCCATCATTGGCCTATGTTCACTCATTCACTTATATTGTGCTTGATAAGCAAATATAAAATGTTCATGATGAAAAATAAAAATAAGTTTATATCTAATGCTTTTTAGAATATATATCAGGTGCTTGGATAAAGCACACAGCGAGAGTCTGACGAGGAAAAGAGGGAGACAAACACGTACAGACCAAATGAAGCGTGTTTGAAAAAGAAAAGCTGTAGTATGCTATTGTAATGAGTCGTTTGGAGTTCATTGCTTTATATTAGATTTTGGCCGGCTCAAATATACTAGCAACATAAAGTTTTATATATATATATATCTAGATTGCATAAGAGACCCGATATCACTTACCATGAACTCGTCTCTTCTATCTTCCTCCAAGATGAGCCGACTGCTAAACAATGGTCATTAGCAAATAGATAATTTTTGGTCTTATCCAAGTGTCACATTTTGTTAGCATTATTCAATATTCTAAAAATCATTTAAAAAATGGCCTAAGAAAAGGTTTATGTTTAGTTAGAAATGAGCTATTCCAAATGATCTTCAAATAGTGCACCAAATTAAATCCGAATGGACAAATATAACAAACCATTTTTTTTTTAAAAAAAAGGAACCATTTGAAAGCAGAGGCATTGTAATAAATATGCAAATATAAACTGTGTGCTCTTATTCTTTAATGAAAAGGTTTTTCTCAAAAGTCGTTGGATCAGAATGATTTAGGCCCAATGCTTCGCCTTCAACAAATTTATGAGAACTGAGCTTGTAGTCGTCTAAATAGATGTGCAATTAAGTATCGATATTCTCACGTTAATTAACGTCTTACCATCTTTAATAAGCATAGTGTATTTCGTTACAAGGCCAAATTTAACCTTTTTCCATTCCTTATCTTCTAGGCCCGTTTTTTTCTGCAAGCGCTTTTTAGAGTCCTCAAACAACTCGTCCTATTTTTTATAAGTTAAACCAGTTGAACAAGATTTTCTTTATATCTAACCTTAATCACTAGGAACTTGAAAGGAACGGAGTGCGCCCTTCTTGCATCGTGACTGTAATGAAAAACATTGATAAAAAAGTCCTCACCACCTTTTTGCAGCTCTTCTTCAGAAATACACTAAAAAAAAAAAGTTGAATAACTACAGTTATATACATCAACTACCTACTTCTGCATATACTTCTCTAGTAACAACTTGGTTTTCTTCCAAATCTGTTTCGATTTTATGATCCTTCACTGTAAAATATCGTATTTTTTGATTGACAATATTGAATTTTTCTTGCACCTTCACACTTATTTCAGATAACTGGGTGTTCTCTTTGACAATAAATTCGACAGGGTTTACTTGGCTTGTTGTAGGGTAGCAAACATTCACTTTGATGATATTGTTCTTTTCGAATTCAGCCTGACTCATAGGAAGTACATCATAAAAGAATGTACACAGTTCTCCCGTTGGAGGCATTGTTTGTATTATATCCATTAGTGTAAGATCCCTGATGGGGCGAACAACAGATTTAGGTTTTCCATAAATGTCAGGTATCATAAGTCTTATATGAGTGGGATGGCATTGAATCGATTTAGCCAATCTGAAAACGAATTCCGAGTACAACATGTCTGTTCGAAGAATCAAATCAAATACTTCCATCGAGTTTTCTCTTGAGACAAACGTAACTAATATTTGACGATACAAAGAAAGTAGATAGTCAGCCACATCTGTACATGCATATGCCTCCTTCAATATTTCAATCCTAAAAATTCAATTATGTCATCTGTTTCTTATCTAAAAGCTAATTAGTTTCTTTACTCTTCAGGCGCTAACTGCCTTTCAACACAAAATATATCTCCACTAAATATGTCGCGATATTCAAATGTTTCACTTCTCTCAATCAATATAATTGTTTCCTGGTCGATTTCCTAAAAATATTGTTATTTCCAATAACAGTTGAGTAAAATAGGCTTACCTCAAAAATATTTAAAGTTGTCCCTTGTTCAAACCCGCACATTTTATTGACTTTATCCTCTATAGAGTATACTGTATCGCTAGAACTAACATACAGTTTCCCTAATCCCCTATAGTTTACTTATTAGACATGTTTTTTTTTTCCTTTTGCATCTTTTATTCCTCTTCATTACTGTAGTGATTGTGATGCTTGATCAAACAATTTGATAAATATCAAAATTTTATCATATTGTGTATCAGGAAACACGGGTTGCTTGGTTGATGGGTCAATCAAGGCCTTCTCTATATAGAATCTTAAATATGGATAATCCTCATGGTATATTTCTCGAATCTTTTCCATAGCTTTTTTTTTTTAGTTTAGTAACCTTTTTTTTTTTTTTTTTTTTTTTTTTTTTTTTTTTTTTTTTTTGAATGACAAACTTACTAAAGTTTCCTTCAGATTCTTCAAGAGGTTGTCCAAGACGTACAGTATTGTTTTCACGATTCAAAAGTATCCAAAATTTGAAATATTCACTGCCCAGGCCCAAGTTCTTTGCAATTTCATTTGTGAAAACCTTTAGGGTAACATCTTTTCGAACAGGCATGATGTTGACCAAGGAAGGGCTACTCTTGTCGTCTTCGTTTATTTGTATGAAATCTGGTCCTGTATTTCCCAAGAAACTGTTGTCGTTAACGATGTATGACTTTATATAAAGTTCTTGTTCTGCTCTCTGTCTTTTTATTCTATCGATTTCCGCTTGTTCTTTTTCAAACCTCGTGACTATGTATATCGCGTTAGAAAAAACAAAACGGGGAGGATGCCTAAGCAATTGATTTTGCATCTTTACCCAGATGTTCAGGTATATCTTTCATGGACACTTCTCGCAAGATTTCATCTCTGGAAGATTCACGTATATAGATAAGCATATATGCATTCGTGAATCGTTTTTGGTTGCGTAACTTGGGATGTGTATTCAGACGCTCTCCTCCGTAATTGTCTTCTAATACTTCTTTTAATGTCGCTGGTGTTACACGATCATCATCAAATTTAAACCTGTTCCCAAAATGTTAATTTTAACAACGACAAAAAAAAAAAAAGTTGCCTGTGTACCATTTTTCTTCGGTTGTTGGTCTAACGAATGAAAAATAATGTCCACCATTAGAATCTCCTGTATGGACCAACACACTACAAGACAAATAAGTATGATAAGGGAATTAAATGAATATATGTACCCGTGGAGCGCATATATATGAGAAATCGACTTGTCAGCATTTTCTGAAAGATAAGATGTCAGATCGATAGTTGAAGGGAACTCGTGTCTATCATTGATTTTCAACATGGTGTCTCTCAACATATCGTATTCAAATCTCTTCAGTTGTAATTGCAGTACAGGGGGGAAGCTCTCAAATATAACACCCTTTTTCGCGTCTTGTAATCCATAATCTTCTGCACTGTATTTGTTGTCGCCTTCCAAAATTTCCATTTCGACATAGTTTTTGAAAGATTCTTCTAAATTTTTACAGTTTTTTACATTCAATTGAATATCTAAGTTCATCAAATTACAAATGAGAACAATGACCTATTTTGAATGTTGTACATTACCGTAAAAATCCTCAGACCGAGATGACTCGTAGTCAACATGGACACATCTGATATAGCTCTTCATCTTGCCAACAAACAGCTGTTGGATTGAGCCTTCTGCTGGTGTGCCTTTCATTTTTCTTTCCAAATTGTCTTGCAATAAACGATTGAACTCTTGTACATCGCGTTGCATAAATGCGTCTACCGTATTCCAACCAAATGATCTTGTTACTTCTATTGTAGCTAAAATAATTAAAAAGAAATATATAAAAAGGAAGAAAAGTATATAAAATTATACTTACAGACAGCATAGTTAGAAAACTGAAGGCTAAAGAATAATCTCTGCAGGGCCAGGGCGATACTATTACTGGGTTCATCAGAATCTGTTGGTATTTGATACACTGCCAATCTAAAGTAGTTTGTGAAATAAAGCGATTGGAATAATGAGTTCATATAGCATGTTGCTCCTTGGTTATAAAGTCCAACATAGCCTGTTGTCTTTTTTGAATCATAACTATTGAATGTGTGCAAATAATTTTTTCTTTTAGTCCTTGATTTATTCACAATTATCTTTAAACTATACTTTAAAAAGTTGTGCCATAATACACCATTGGGATCTCTAATTAATCGAACTATAGTTGTCAGAATAACTGTATCGTTCACTAAAAATTGTGGTTTGTCATCCGTGCTTTCTGTCAGCTCTTTTTGGCTAATGAATGTAGTGAATCCCCAGTCGGTTTCGTATGCTTGAAATCGATGCTGAGCGGCTGTACGAATAAAATTAAGTCTTATATACATATATAACACAAGAGTGTCTCTGTATAAGAATGATACATACCATGATGTATAAATGTGGTTGGGTCTTCTGGACTTGATATAAGCATCAGGAATTGGGCACATACATGAAAATCTTCGTCCTCAACTTCTTTTGTCAACGAATTCAACGCCAAATAAAGAGATACCGTGTCATTATGGTTATTGCCTTTAGGGTATAACAGCAAGTTCCTAGTTTTCAATATTTTTGAGTATCAATCCTTGAAACATGTCCAAGCAATGAAAAAAAAAAAAACTTACCATTTCAGATCCTCGGTTTCAAAAGTAGGTCCTTTGACGCGATCTTCAAGATTGCTCCAGTTTGTGATCTTCCAGGTATTACAATATGTTCCCAAAGATTCTTCTTCGGTAAATGGCATGTTCTGATCAGCAATCGCTTCAACTGTTTTTTTTTTTTTTTTTTTTTTTAAAAAAAAAAGACACCCATTTAGTCTAATTATACGTGTACATATGTCTTTAGTTTACAATCGTCTGGTAACTTGTAACTCGGAATGGTGGTTTCTGTTTTTAATTTAGAATTCATCTTCTATTCGAGGACAAACAGATAAGCAAGTGTAAAAAAAGGGGGGGGGGAAGAGAAAGAGAAAGAGAGAGGAGTGAGAATTAAAATACATTGTTATACCATTTGCATGACGTCAAATGAAACGACGGTGTGTCTGCAAGCTTATTGACCTTTTTCCTTTACTTTTCTTTTACTTTACTTTTCTTTTCTTTTCTCTTGAAAGTGTTACAAATTTTCGAATAAAATGAATATCATTACTGTGCTTTCCAGAAAAAAAAAGTGCCTTAGGTTTTGTGTACGTTACTTAATTCACCAGCATAGTTGGAGTAGTTTATATTTCAGTTAAAATTGCTCTTGTCTTTTCAACTCTTTATCAATAGAGGGGAATTCCTTTTTAAATTTAAGCATAACTTAAGTTTGAATAAAAATCGGGAATGTGTGCTGCATTTCCCCTCTTTTGGCTTATCTATCAATTTCACATGATAGTCTTACACTTTTCTGATAAAAAAAGTACAAATGAATATAAATAGAAAAGGGAAATCGTTTCAAAAGTAGAACACCACATAGAAAGAATAATACAAAGTCAACTGCTGTAAAAATCTACAGTGTTAAATTAACTCGAGTGCAAATTATCTTTGTTTCTTTAATTTTAAATAATGTGTCCCGAAAACATCGTATAAATAATAATAAAAAAAAAAAAAAAAAATGGTCGGGTTTCTCTATAAATTATGTGTTGTCATGAAATGTTTATCCAACTGATCATTAGACGCTGTGCCATGAATCGCTGTCTGAATCATTACTTGCTTCGTAGCTTTCTTGATAAATGGTATCATTGCTTTTAATATTAAGATGTGTCATCATTCCTTTGTTTTCTTCTTTCTCTATAGTGTTCTAAAAGCGTATTAGAATGTTTTTCATTTACTGTTCTTCGTATTACTATCGTTTCATCTTCTGGATTCAGAAATAATGCAGATTTTGTTTTATATTCTAGTTGTTTCCATGCTGCAGCCCTGTCAATAATCAGTTTTTCCTTTATTTCTCTACAGAAAGGTTAAACAAACACCTTTCCAAAATAAAAACTTACCCTTCGTCCTTATATCTCTCGGCATATTCATCAAATAAAGGTGGATCGATTCTCATTAATAACTGTAGAGCGTTGTAGGCAAGTCCATGTATAGTTCTATTCCAATGTTCTTTTGAATATTTGTAAAGCGATGGAAAAACAATCGGCATAAGAAGTTCAATGTGATCACTAAGCACACGAACTACATCCTCGTAATTGTAAAAGTAAAGTGCTCGTTCTGCAACCTATAAAAGATACGATCAGATTTTAAGCCATTCAATTGTCCTTTTCTTTACCTGAAAATGAGGACTGGAGACGCATTGAGACAGTTTTTGAAAAAAAGGTACCATAAATGATTCAAAATCTGCGGTGTCTATAACGTCCAAAGCATCTTCAATTTCCACCAAAAATATGACCTCTTTGACACTATTCACTTTAGGCCAATTGCGCATTAAGCCTTGCATAACATCCGCAACAAGTTCTGGTTCCTTCTCTATAAACTGTACAACACAGTATGATAACTGTGGGCTATATGTCGGTAAAGAAGAAGGCTTGTGCAAAGGCACGAGTACTTTGAAAAGGAAAACTTTGTGTTCCTTCTTCAGAGGTAAAGCGAAGCCATTGATAATACTTCCCAATATTTCTAGCAATTCTGCGATGCCGTTAAAACGTTCAGTTTCGTATATAAACTGAAAAAATATGTTGTTGATAGATTTACGAATAAAGGCTCTCAAATTCAAGAATTTGCCATAGATTCTGTGAAGCGTTGTTTTCAAAAAGTCTCTTTCTCTTGGATCTTCACTGTCGAACAATTCAAGTAGCTATAAGGATTAATTAGTAAGATTATTACAAATAGTTTCCTTTCTTTACTTGAGAAACAAATTTCTGGTCAATGTATTTTTTTGCTATTTGGGAGTTGAACTCTTGTGACTCAATGAATCGAAGAAAAAATTCGTACACTAACTGAAGATGGGGCCATGCTGTTTCAAGCGCAGGCTCATCTTCATCCGGTTCATATCCTTCCACATTAGTTGCTGTTTGAGGTGATATTGTACGAAAAGTATTTGCACTGAACTGTATAGTGTTAGCTCAATGAGGAGGGGAAGAAATAGAGGGGGGGGGGTATTCGTTTACCATTTTAACAACATCAGGATAAACTGCATCCGTAATAGCTCCCTTTACGGTTGCAACATATTCTAACATTTCCTGTAACTCTTGTCGTTTGACTTCCTTATTTTTTAATTCTGCCGAAGGATCGCCAAAATCAAATAAGATTTGGCACTGAATTAATTTCCTTATAAACAAATCCTGTCTCTTTGCTTGTGGTACTTCTAAAGGACAGAAAGAATATTTCAGGTGTTATTTTACATTGGGTTTTATCCAATCTAACCCACCATTGAATCCTGGGCATTTTTCCAAGTCGGTTTTCTCACGAATGGGATATATCCTTGAAGAACGTTGGCGACGAGGGCCTGAAGCAATAGGAGGAATGGTGTCCTTAGGAGTATCCATTAGCATCTGCTTTGTCACATCAGACGAACGCCCGAAACGAGGCAAAAACTTAAGAATGTTATTAGCATAAAATAAAGATAGCTCTTGTATATATTTTTCTTAACACGCTACGTTGTTACTGTTATTAGTAGAAGAATCGGTGGTGGGCGATGATGTTTCAGTGGAACTATCTGGCTCAACTTGAGCATGTCGAGATTTATTATGAGTGGATGATTGTTGTTTTGTGCTGGATCTAGAGTTGTTTGAATGTTGTCGATTAGCAGACTTGTCTTTCTGCGATCGGGTTCTTGAAAGCTGAGTATAATAGTGAGTGATATTTAGAAACAAGGTTTTCTAGAATGTTACGTACGACGCCTTTCAATCCTTTTATCATTTTGCTTAGTTCTTTTAGTTTTTATTTTGTTTTATTTGAAAAAAGCTCACAAAAAGTCAAGAATCAAGAAAATGAACACAAGATACACCCAAATGAGCTTTTACAAAATGACGCACAACTTTGCGGAATCTAAACATGAATGGGATGCCCTTAAATGAGGAGATGTAAGCACTTCTTTCGTGTCTTTACACAATGTGAGTGAGCTGCTAAAATAAGTTATATGGAGGATTAATTAAGCATTTATTCCTCCCTCTTTTTTGTTAATATCACGAAATCAAAATAGCCTACCCGAATTTGAATAGCCAAATCAGTCAACTCATTTTTTTTTGTTCCTTTTTGCAGGTTTTTTGTAACCTAACTACAAAAAAAGAAAATCTTTAAAACATAAAGAGCAGATTTGAATAAAGTTATTCGAATTCATGTTGGCATTGTGATGACAATAACCTTGTTTTCAATCAACAGCCGGTATATATCTGACTGATATTTGATAGCTCCGGAGTCTTCTTCTCTGGACACTTCTATTGTTGTGATATTGGCCTCGTTGTTGTATAGTCGCCGAATCTCACCATTTGCGACATGACTATGCACTTTAATATTGAAGTCTCCAATACCGTTCGTTGTGAATTTTGCATTAATCCTAAAGAAGAAGACCAATCTTAGCTTTGCATGAAATTGATCACTTAACTCTGAGAGCAGAATATACAGACTATCTATTCGACAAGTAAACCTCTTTGTTTTAAACGATTTCTTTGGTTTAATCATTATTATAGCGCTTCTGCTTTCAACTAAGCAATTTTCCCCAAAAAAAACAGAAGGGTCAATTTTGAAAGCTGAAATGAAAATCACGGCATGCCATTGATTTTTTAGATTCTCATAATACAAAAAAAAAAGTATATTTGACTGTGGGCCAAAAGCAACGCTACTTTGATTTCTTGGGTTGAACAGATTACAATCAAGCCACAATAAAAAATGATTGTGTTATCGGTATAATTTTAATGATTTTTTGGAGCGTGTACAGAAGCCCAGGTAGATTTTTTTGAAACGACCATAGGCACACTTATATTGAAAGGAGGTGGAGTAGGTCTTTTTGGGGCTACTAACTCCGGTGATTCTTCTGCCCACCTACTTTCTGATGAACCACGATTGTGGTCCCCGTTGTACTCCACTCCATCCATATTCATATCGTCATAAAAAATGCATTCGTCGTCAATGTCCATGCTCTTTTTTTTTTTTTTTTTTTTTTTTTTTTTT